>PVJS01021239.1:0-25733 GCA_004027185.1 Glis glis
TGTCCCCACTACTCCCTAAGTTGCACATATTAATGAAAACATATGTCCCTTCTTTTTTTGTGATTGGCTAATCTCACTTAACATAATGTTCTCCAGATCTTTCCATTTTCTTGCGAGGATCCGGCTATACCACTATTGGGTATCATACCAAAGGGATTGAAACTAGAAAACAACAGTATGCATGCCCATGTTCATAGCAGCACAATTCACAGTGGCCAAATTATGGAACCAACCTAGAAGTCCATCAACAGATGAATGGATTACAAAATTATGGGAAATACACACAATGGAATTCTACTCAGCAATAAAGAAGAACAAAATAACAGCACTCACTCTAGAGTAGACATGATAGCATCCGTCATCCTTGATGCTCTGATCTCTCACCACAGCTGCCCTGTCAGAAAACCATTTGGCCTCTCCACTACCATGAAGGAAATGAGCAACAGTGTCATCCCATCTTCCCCCGGCCTCATTTTGAGAGCAGCTAAATAGGAAGAAGAAACAGGCCAAGAAAACAGGCCACTTAGAATATCATTCCGGTTCTATCATAAATTGACGGTCTCCTGGTGAAAGTCCACTAATCCCCGTGGGTAAGGTGGAGATGGCGGGACAGTGGTACTCACTCCATTCAGCGTCACTGGTTTCACTGGCTTTCAGTGAAGGTACTGAGATAACATTGTTCTGTTCAGAGTTTCATTCTCTTTCCTAAATTATTAGGAATGCCAAGGCCCTGCTGTACCTAGTCTGGTAAACTCCTCATGGACCTATTCTTAATCCATCTCTTTTCTTCCTCCACAGGTAGATGCTTAGCAAATTCAGGTATGGTTGTATTCTCTATATTTCTCCTTTAAAGATCTTATATACTTTTAAGGCCTCTGCTATCACTACTATGCAGTTGAATTTAATTCTAAAACCTCAACAATCTAGGATTCTACCCTTATTTTTTAGTTTTCCCCTTGAATGTCTTGATGGTATTCAAGTGTAACATCATAGCTACTTTTCATCTTAATTATTATTCTCTACATCACCATTTCAGTTCGTAAAACATAATTTCTGATTACCTACACAGAGCACC
This sequence comes from Glis glis, assembly GCA_004027185.1. Lineage (NCBI taxonomy): Eukaryota > Metazoa > Chordata > Mammalia > Rodentia > Gliridae > Glis > Glis glis. The sequence goes on from PVJS01021239.1 coordinate 1,076, forward strand.
GCTGTGCTAAGCATTGTGCTGGGTCCAGAGATGAGTCTCCCTAAAGAGCCTCTGCATAGCTCAAAGCATCACTTCAGATGTAGCTAAAATGCAGTTTAAGGACAGTTAAAAGTGGAAGTCGAGAGTTTCAAGGACCAAAGGTTATGTTTATGGGAAGGGCTGCATGGATGAATGAATGGAGATGCTGGAATTGTGTCAGTCTAGAAATTCCACAGTGTTTCGAGTGCACTCACACAATGTTAGAATTCCAGATAATGTCCAGCAAGTACAAGTGACTATTAAGAAGGGCGCCCTCATTATTGCCCAATCCCAGCAGTGGCCACAGAGGAAATGAACAAGGGACAGAGCTTGAGAGCTGAGCTGAGGGCTTTGGAGAGAGCTTGTCAGCTGCAGGACTAGGAGAGAAGATGCTGCAGATGGAGGGGAACTCTTACAACCCAGGAGCTGGACTATAGCTGAAGACTGCTAATCTGGCAGGCTACATACAGTTTGTTAGTCCAAATGATTTTTAAATAGTATTTTTAGAGCTGGCTTTAATATACCTTTAATAGGGATTCATTAAGAAAATGGCTTGTTACCATCCATGTGTTTAATGGCTATGGCATACTTCCTTAACTAGACATGCAATTGATTGTTTTAAATATCCAGCTTTGCAAGGCAGTTTCTGTACTTTGCTGCACAAGATAAGCTTACTCAATAGAAATGCTTCTATCGAGGGGAAGAGATAATACTTAAACACCTGAAGTTTGTAAAATAAGAAGGCAGGGGACACCTTAAGCATGAAAACAAAGATTTTCGTATTAAAACCATGATTTTTTTTTCAGTGACCTTTCATTTCATTTTGGCTACTTAAGTAATATATGTGCACAGATTCATGGGAGATTTTTGGAGGTGGGTACTGGGGACTAAATCCAGGGACACTCTACCACTGAACTACATCTCCGGCTCTTTTTATTTTGTGACAGGGTCTCACTAAGCTGCCCAAGCTGACCTCCAACTTGCCATCTTCCTGCCCCAGCCTCCTAAGTAGGCAGGATTACAGGCATATGCCACAGCACCCAGTTCATTGGAAATCACATAAGAATTAATTATGGACCAGAGAAAGGCTCATAGATTTATCAAGGCTAATATATTTTCCACATTGTTGCTAACTCCTTCTGGCCTCTATTAGCATGAATATCATAGTTGAATTGTTTCCACTAAGCCCCAGGGAAAAAGAATTTAGTGATGGATTTAGGTCTGGTGGCTCCATCGATGAGCCTGCAATGAGTAGTAGACATCTAGCTTGTCAGCGTCCTGAGAAGTTACCTGGAACTAGCTTTCACATCCCGTACTAGCTTATTTGACAAAAAGCAAAGACCTAGTGAGAGGTATTATCATGAAGTAAAAGAAACGAAGGCCAGGAGTCAAGGATATTGATTCTAGTTCTTGTGCCACCTGAGTAAATTTAGAGGAGAGGAAAAAGGAGGCTTTAAGAAGAAAACAGTCCAAATCATGTTACGTTTGTAGATGGACTTATCACTACCAATTGAACTAGCGTGTACTGAAAGTTAGGCATGGGGTAGGGGGTGGGATGCAGAAGAAAACACACCAAGAGATGTTGTGTGCACATATGAACGTGTCACTTTGAATCTCACTATGACGCGTAGTTACAATGCACCCATTAAATAAGGCCATGGTCTCACCTATAATGCAGTGTTAACACTTTCACTATCTCACACAGTAGTGGTAAGATGCATTCATTTTTGCAAATATTTATTCTTTTATCCCTGCCATGACCACTGGTACTCACGATGGCATAGAAGATACATAATATAACACATAATATAAGCCAAAAGATGTACTATGGCATCCATGGCTACTGTTTTCCTCTAAGGCTTAAGTTATATCAAATAGGGATCTTAATTCTTTCTGGCTGAGAAAGGACATTTCAGGTTTGCAAATCTAAGGTTCCCATGTAGTCCCTGTGAGAAAAGGGAAGGATGAAATTTAAAATATTGAAAAAACACTAGAAAAATATAAACAAAACAAAATTGACATAAATAAAAGTAAAGATTATTTTACTATCCCTAACATTTAAAATGATATATATAAGGTGTATAAGATGATATTTTCTTATATATATATATATATATATATATATATATACATAATGAAATGATTATTAAAGCCAAAAAATAACATATTCACCAACTTTTATAGTTACTTTATTTTATGTGTTAAGAAAACAGAAAATCTACTCTGTTAGCAAATTTTTAGCATTGTATACAATATTAACTATAGCCCCCATGCTGTACATTAAATCACTAGAAAAATAGAGCAAGGGAGGGAGGGAGGGAGAGAGAGACAGAGCGTGCACGCAAGAGAGAGAGAGAGAGAGAGAGAGAGCATGCGTTCTGGGGGAGAGTGAGGGAAAGAAAATGGTTTGATTTTAAATAGAATGATTCCAGAAAATATCTCTGAAAAGATTGTACTGGAACAAAGACTTCCAGAAGATAAAGAAGGAGGCCGTGAGAAGTACGAGGGAACGGTGGTGTTGACACGCCCACATGTGTATATGTGTGTGCACGTATGTTTTATTTTTTATTTCAATAAAACTTTCCTAAAAACCACATAGAACTGCAATACATGTTAATTCCTACAACACATCATGTCTATTTAATTTGAAAGTGTCTTTAGAGTCATAAATAGTGCACCATTCTTCTCTTTAGGGTTCTATGGACAATTGAGCTTATTAAATGGAAATTTTTATTCATTTCCTGTGATGCCATTTTATCATTTCACTATTTCTAAAATAGAATATGCCATTTACTTTACATTTGGGTGGATATTGACTGGGAATATGAAGCAGAGATTGCCTGGCCAGCTGCCAAGGTAAAAACATATTTAGAGAAGTAATTCAAAGTTGTACTTGATGTTGGAGTGTGTAACAATTTTTTTTATCAGTACTATTATCTTCTTCCTAATATACAATGTAAGGAACAAGTCCACTGCCTCTTTTGCATTTTATGAATGTTCAGTCTATGCAGTTTCTCAAATTCTAAATAATTCTAACCATGGGAGAAATTACCAGGTACAAAAATATGGTTCGCCAAAAGCAGTTACCTTGTCCCTGAATCTACTAGATTTTTAGCACTTAAGACAGAGTTTCAACTTTTAGTAATACCTATTTAAATACTGCAGTGAAATTCAAGTTTATGAATAAAATGGTAGTTTATGAGAAAGTTATATGAGATCTTCTCTATCTGTTAAAAGCAGCTTTGTAAATTGGCAGATTGTCAATATAGGATTATTGCTACTTGGAAACAGACTTCAGAAAACTGAGTCCTGAAACTACCACTATTCAGTATTCTCTTAGACAAGTGAATTATTTGATGTCTCTTAGATTTGGTGTCCTCCTCTGTAAAACTGGCATAATAGTAACTATCAAAGATAATTGTAAGATTAAACATGAAAAAAAAAATATATATATATATATTTTTTGCGGTACTGAGGATGAAACCCAGGGGCATTCTACCTCTGAGCTACACCTCCAGCCCTACTTTTTATTCTTTATTTTGAAACAGGGTCTTACTAAGTTGCGGAGGGCCTCACTAAGTAGCTGAGACTGGCCGCTAACCCAGATCCTCCCATCTCAGCCTCCCAAGAATTGGGATTGCAAGCGTGCGCCACCACCACACCCGGCATGAAAATATATTTTAAAATGCTTAGCACATTATATTGTGAGTATTTAATAATCGTTAGTATAACATGTTTTTTTGATGATAGATGGACATAAAGGAGAACAAATAGAAAAGAAGCCTTATATTAGCCAGGAGTCGCCAGAGAAACAGAACCAACAGGATGTGCGTATGCCTTGGCTCACATGGCTATGGAGGCTGACAAGTCCCAAGATCTGCAGTTAGCAAGGTAGAGCCCCATGGAGCAATCGTATAATTCTAGTCCTAGTCATATGGCATAAAAAGCAGGAAAGATAATGGTATAAATCCCAATCTTGAGTCCAAGTCGTGAGGCTAGAGAAGACGGATATCCCAGGTTGAAGACAGAGGAAGAACAAATTCTCCCTTTACTCTGCCTTCAACAAAATAAATAAGAGCCACCCACACTGAAGAAGGCTTTACCCTCTATCTGATTCATATGTTAATCTCATCCAGACATGCATTAGACACACTCATAATAATGTTTAACCACATATCTGGGCATCCCATGACCCAGGCAAGTTGACATATAAAATAACCATCCTAACCCTTTCTTTCAACTTTGTCCTCATACCTGTGATAATATCTATTTCCTACATTGAAAACATCTTGGAAAGAATCCAAGAATTTTGTTCATTTTTAGGTATCAAAAAGTGAATTTGAAATCAAAATATTCTCTTCTCTGCTTATTTTTACTTGTAAAAATTGGAACAATTTTTACATATTCATTTTGCAAAGTTGTTCTTGGCACATATCTGATACATAGTATTAACTAAGTGGTAGTTATTATATAAAATTGTTAAATACTGCAAATAATTTAAGGAATATAATAAAATATTTTCAACTAATAAATTGGAAAAATAAAAACATATTAATATGCACATTTAATGACAATTTTTTGAATTAGAAATTTTAAACATTGTTGGTCATCAAGCAAATTTTTGCGAACTTTATGGTCAGCAACTTGACAACAACAAAAAGTTCTAAACCATTCATACTCAGTATGTTTGTTTGAAAAAAATAGACCAGACAGACAGACTGGGAATATGGGAGTGGGGTTACAATAATAAAGGTACATCATTTCTTCAATATAGATTTACATTTTTCTGACTCTTAAGAACCATGGCAACAATTCACATACCAATCAATCACTTCAACCAGATGTTTATGTATAGGGGATTAAAATAAAATACAAAGAGTAACAAATAAATATAACTCTGTTACAAGTAAATAATAGACCCACAATGAGGAAGGTAGGGAAGAAAAGAGCTAAGTAATTTTGGAAGGCTATCACTTTAACCCAAACTCTATAGTTAACAAAACCATAACATTTATGTTGATTAAAAAAATACTGCACAGAAATATCATATGCTATTTAGTAAATTTGTTTCTCACACAGTCATGGGTGAACAATTCAATTCAGAATCAATTTTATGTGTATTCTAGGACTGAGAAAACAAATAAATATAATGAGGTCAGGTTTCTTGTTGTCAGAGAAAGAAGATAAAAATAAGGACAGAGAAAAGGCTAACATAAACCCTGTGCTGTGTACTGCAGTTGGAGCTACAGCCATGAGCTCATAGCGCTTAATGTATACACAGGTAGACATATGGGTTATAGGTGTGTGTGTGTGTGTGTGTGTGTGTGTGTGTATTGTATGTGTTTATGCTCATGTGCAAATTTTTCTTGACTTTTTCTGCTGCAAAGACCTGTAGCAATAGGCACAACTTGTACACAGGTATTGTTTATACCTATTGGACAAACCTGCTATCATCTGGGTTTTGTGATCCCCCCCAATTTTTATGCTGAAACTTATTCCCCAAGGCAAAGGTGGGGACTTTGAGAGGTAGTTAGATCATGAGGGTGGCACATTCCTGAATAAAATCAGTGCCCTTACAAAAGAGGCCTGAGGGATCTTGTTCACCCCTTCCACCGTGTGAGGACAAAGAAAAAAAGTGCCATCTAGGAGGAAGTACGCCCTCGTAAGACACCAATGGCGCCCTTTTCTTGGACTTTCCAGCCTTTAGAACTATGAGAAGTAAATGTCTGTTATTCACAAGTGACCTGGTCTGTGGTATTTTGTTATAGCAGCCTGAAGAAACGCATACAAACCACTTTATGGTAAAAAGAACCAAGGCTTCATAGAGTAGATTGGATCCTGGACTGGGGTAGAGATTGTACAAAATGAAACTGACATATTTTGGGGACCAGAAAGTAAAGAAGTATTCAAAACATGGCAGTAATATGTCATAAGGACACAGAGGCCAGTTTGCAGATTTACCCAATGACCAAATAAGATATGATTCCAAACTTAAATGAATAAATCATGTAATATATACACAAATAGGGGGGGAAAGACACCTCTTCCTTACAGCGAAATTCCAATAAATAAATGTAGAAATAATGAAGGAAATAGAAAAATTATCATTTGGCACATACCACATCAATTTAATTTTTCAATGTTGGTAAGGTTACATAAGATACTAATACTGGGAAAAGCTTCTTGAAGAGTATACAGGAACTCTATACATTATTTTTGTGGCATTTCGTAACTTTTTTTTTTAATAAAAGAAGAAGCCAGCAGAAGGTAGAGCTGAGTTTTAAGGACTGACTGGGAGTTGGTTTTGGACATGTACAATTTGGGAGAATGGTTCCCTGAAGTGGAAAAGACTAGAAAGCGATCGTGTATAAGATGTCAGGGCTGCAAGCACAGTTCAGTCCTTCCTTCCTAGGGGGACAATGTCCAAGTTATCCTCAAGAATATATACAGGAAGCAGCACGGAAGAGAGCCCCACAGGATACACACCTAAAGCAGCAAGACACTGTGAGAATATAATTGTGTCTTTTCTGTCAAAGGAGGTAGTTTCACTTGAACGGCCATTTTGTAACCTGGTAGGGACTTACATTCCTTCCCCAAATTTACATCTCTTAAGAGATTACAGGTGTGGACCCAAACCTCCCCCATCTTCCCCTGTAGCTGATCAGGAAGAATGTGAAGCTGTTAACTCCGCCAATAGGAGTTCAGCGCGGGAGGAGCCTTGCGTTAGGGCTATAAGACCCACTGGGTTCTTTGTGAAGCGTGCTCTCTCACACATCTGGGGGCACCCTTTTTTGCAAAAAAGTAAAATCGCCTTGCCAAGCAATTTTCGAACACGTGCCGTTTCTTTAGACACCATGAAAAATTATTTCTAACAACACCAAGTGGCTTAGTCAACAAGGAGGTGGCAGCAAAGAGCAGAGCACAAAGGGGGAAGTTACTTGCTTGCCAAATGTTAGAGTGGAGGAGAAGTAGGAAGGAAAGAAGAAAGGGAGGGAGGGAGAGAGGGAGGGAGGGAGGGAGGGAGGGAGGGAGGGAGGAAGGGAGGGAGGAAGGGAGGGAGGAAATAGCAAGAGGAGCAGGGAAGAGAGAGGAGACAGAGGAGGCATTCTCTTGGATATGCGGTGGCTAGATCTCTGAATTGCAAGGATAAGAAGGAAATTTTACAAGCATGCAGACAGAGAACTACTTTTAAAAATATCCATTTAAGCTACAGAATTTGCATCGCTACAATGGAAGCTAAGATACTGGATAATTATCTACAAACTGAGAGTGAAGGATTGCATTTTAAGAATACTATGTTCAGCTAAGATATAATTTATCTGTCACATAAAAGGGAAACATTTTGGGCATGAAAGGATTTAGCAGGTCTACCAGCCAGATTATTTATCTGAGAAAATGTTCAAAAAACATTCTAACCATTATAAATTAAATTAAAACACAGATCTCATGATTGGAAGACAGATACAAAATATGTAAAATAGTGTTATTTTTGAAATTCAATTCTAAATGGATTATAACGTTAATGGGATTATGTAAAATGTTAATTATTTGTGAGTTTGAAATTAGATAAAAGATGCTGGTACAGAACCATAATTTTCTTATGTCTCAGGAAAGAACAAGATTTGAGTAAGGATATGAGAGGTAGGAAATAAAGCTTTCATGTGAAGAAATGAGGCAAATGCACAGGAGGAACAAATTTATACAATATTTTTAGGTCATTTCTATTTTCATATTATTGCTATATATTATTTTTATAGCATAGAAATAATTTTAATTTCAAATTCCAGAGATGGGAAAATGAATATCACTTCTCCTTATAATGGCGAAAAGAGAAAAAGGAAAAAAATAAAAATGAAAGGAGAGGCTTAGAATTGAATAACATGACTTAGTTCACTTTAGATTAAAACTAAAAATATAGCTGTGGAAAATGATTCTTCCCCCTGAATAGCAAAAGAAGCATTTTGAAGAGCAGGGTAATTTTTTGAAACATTCAAAGTTATATTTTTATCTGCCTATCTTTGATTCCCCAGATATAGACATATTTCCTACATCCTTCCCCCCATCTGCTTCCCCATTATGCAAAACTATAATATTTCAAGTTTCAAAGAAATAAATATTATTTCCTACAACTCAAAATTACCAAAGACTGTTATTTTGTAAATCTCGGCTCCAAGATGAATTAGGATTGACCTCTTCCTGTTTGAAAATTATAGGCTTGCTTCTACTGGACACGTTACTTTCTCTCCCAGTCCTGCCTCCCGAAACCCATGTGTGTCGACCGCTCTCTTGTGGACTCAGTACATGCGGTTCTGCTGGCTTATTCATAGATACGAGGCTCTGTGGACAGGCCATTCAGAGTGAAAGAAATATGAGATCTTCCTAATTCCACTTATTATGGAGTTCTTTATTACCATGGTAAACACACATTTGAATGCACAATGTATTTAAAAATTACAAAGAAATGCAATATGCAAAATTTAAAGAAATGGATGCATCTAAAACTAGTTATCCATAAGCTTATTTTACCCTTAAATTCAACTAGCTGGAGTGCTCATGTAAAGTCTGCCTGTTTTCCCCCTAAGAGAAAATTTTGACTTCACCCAAATTTCTCCACAACCCCAGTATACTGTTCTCACTTCACCCTTAAGTGCACGTATTTTCACTAGCAGAGCTAAAAGTGAATTTGACCATCATTTATTTCAACAAACCCCATTACTCTTCAGTTGGCATTAACTGTTTTGCTCCAAACCCAGTTTTAACAAAAATCCTAATTGGGCATTTCAGCCTATTATTCCTCATCCCAGGAAATCTCTCGATAAATTTAAGAGCTCTGTGAAAGAAGGAATTATAACATGTTTCATTTATGCTTCCATATTTTAGACAATGCTTGGCAAAGAGAAAGAGGTCAACAAATGTTAATTGAATGATTGAACAAATGAATAAATGAAGAAATCAAACAATAGGCTTATAATCCCTGTACCTTCTTATAGCTCCTCTCTGATCTTTGTTTCAGAGTTCAGAAATGGAAAAGAAATAGGACTCTATTTTTCAAAAGAGATCTTGGTTAATTTTCTCCCATTTTAAGGAGGAAAACAATGATTTCTTGATAATTAGTTTATGTAACCCAATCAACTTTATAATTTCCTTTATCAGTGTTTCATTGGTATTTTATTCATCCACTTACTAAACTTTGAAATGGTGATGATTGACATAAAATAAGCTTATTTTTTTGTGCGTAATCCATCTTCTTTCACTCTGGAAAGCATAGAACACAATTTATAAACAACAAAGAAATTTTAAACAATTTTATAGAATAGAGTCAATTCAGATGGCTATGGTCATGAGTCTTTCTTATTTTAAATATATATATATATATATATGCATTTGTATAACTTTTGCTCTGTTTTTTACTGTCATAAAAATTACCATAGACTTAGTGGCTTAAAACAACACACATTTATTACCTTATTACACATTTATTATTTCTGCAAATGAGAAGTCTGACAGGATCTCACTGGACTAAGAGCTGGGGCAGCCTTCCTTTCCAGGTGCTGCCAGGGAGTCCACCCTCTTGTCTTTTTGAGATGCTGGAGACCACATGCTTTCTTTGGTTTGTGGCCTCTTCCATCTTCAGAAACAGCAACATCACATCTCTCTGTCACAGAAGGATCTCTCTCTCTGACCAGAACTGGGAAAAGTTCTGAGCTTTGAAGAATGTACGATTAGGCTGGTGTCCCCAGCTCAAGGTTCCTCACCTCAGGCACATCTGCAAAGTCCTGTTTGCCATGTCACTTAACATACTCACATCTTGCAGTGTGCGGGGGTCATTATTCTGCCTAGAAATTTTAAAGAAATATTGTTAGATGGGTAGAGAGTCCAGAGTTCATACCCTTGAAGTGTTGGGAGCAAATTTCAGGAACTAATCTTTGCCTCCTTTATAATTTCACCCCGGACATTTTTTCCTAAAGGACCTCTTCTGTTTATGACGATCCTATCTGCTTGTTCACAAGCTGTGAAGCTTGTGAGATTCAATCCTATCCTTCCAGGTGCAACTCATTCCTTCCAGGACAGTGTCCGCACAGTCTGATCCATAAATACAGGAGATAGATAAAAGCAACAGTGGTGTCGAGTTCATTGTTCTTCAGATTCATTTTGAATTCTTGGTTATGTGCAATATACAATTATACATAGATCCTAAAATGTAATGGATGAGAAAATACTTCATACAACATAAATCACTGTAGAATTGAGATATTAATTACACCTAACACATGGGGGAAAATTGAATGTATACTTTTTAAATGAGATATAATGAGACAATTTTGTAGCATATCCTGAGGAGTATTTTCTCCGTGATTATAATGGACATATAGTGGTCTCTTTAATTGCTACTAAAACAAGTCATAAGCAAATTACTACATACCTCATATGAAAATTATCAATATATTCCTCTGTATACATTAGATTTTATATGTGTCATAATCATCGGTTTTTCATGGATATATTGTCACCAAAATAGTCCTTTTTTACTATTCTCAAGGGGGTCTGAATTCAGAATCTACTGTATTTCTGCTCCCACCAGTCTTTTTTTTTTTTTTTTTTTTGCGGTACCGGGGATTGAACCCAGGGGCGTTCTACCTCGGCGCTACACCCCCGGCCCTATTTTTTATACTTTTATTTTGAAACCGGGTCTCACGAAGTTGCAGAGGGCCTCACTAAGGAGAGAGAGAGAGAGGGAGAGAGAGAGAGAGAGAGACAGGGAGAGAGAGAGAGAGAGAGAGAGAGAGAGAGAGCTGAGGCTGGCCGCGAACCCAGATCCTCCAGTCTCCGCCTCCCAAAGTACTGGGATTACAAGCGTGCGCCACCACGCCCGGCCCCACCAGTCTTTTGACAGCTGTCCTGGCTTGACTCAGGAATCCCAGGATCAGGGACTTCAGGCTGGGAGAGGCCATACACTGTGCAGTAGACAAGTGAGGTAGAAATTGGTTTAACCTAATTATTGTAGAAACTCACAAATCAGCACTTCTAATACTTATTATGTTAGAAATTTATCACAGATCAAATTTACTCATGTGCCATTGATGGATGCTTGTCTTTTGTTGTTTCTAATTGGAGAGTGGTAGAAATGGCAAGAAAAAGGGAAACTATTTATAAAACTTTTTTTCTCACCATCCTAGAGCCAATAATACTCTTGGCATTCTCTTTTAGTCTGTTTTACTTTTTGTGTTTTTGGTTGAGCTTAAAACTTTAACTGCAGGCTTGAAGACTAACGTAAAACCTAAATGAAACACCACAGCATTGACAGCAGAAGTGGCATTGGTGTATATATATATATATATATATATGTGCAATATACATATACAATATGCATATACAATATATATATGTGTGCAATATACAATTATACATAGGTCCTAAAGTGTAATGGATGAGAAAATACTTCATACAACATAAATCACTGTAGAATTGAGATATTAATTACACCTAACACATGGGGGAAAATTGAGTGTATACTTTTTAAATGAGATATAATGAGACAATTTTGTAGCATATCCTGAGGAGGATATGCATATATATATATATATATATATATATATATATATATACAATATATACCAATATATATATACCAATATATATATACCTATATATATACCAATTTATTAGACTGTTTCATATTTAGTTACTTTGCTTACTAAAAATAATACCTTATTTTTCTGGAAAGAAATCATGTCATTTGTTTTGTTTCAGCACATTATCTGCATGTGTGACTCTCACTGTATTTTTTCTTTGTGAACGACAGAGTTATGCTGTACTGAAGAGAAATTGCTCTGTGTACCCAATTAATTATTTCAGTAAAATTTCTTCATGAACAGCATCAGTCATCCTGACTGTTTATGAAGCCATTAAGTCCTGGCTGTGAATCGCATTTGGATGTTGTACAAGAGTGTCACATCAATCCTTTTCTTTTCATTGGCCTTGAAACGGTCCTTAGAGAACCACATGAACTCCAGTGTATTTTTCAAAGATTTGCTTAGACCTGATTAACAAAGAGCAGAAAATTGAGTAGTATTATTTGGCATTGAAAAATAAAACATTTAAAGTATAAAATTCACAGCTGAAGTGTCACAGAATGGGCACCAACAATTTACTTATTGTGCATAAAAGTTTAGAATTTTTTTTTTTTACTCACACTGAGTCGAAAAATTGAATCCTACAGAGGGAATATTCAGGAAAGCAGAGATCCAAGAATTGGAGCTGGTTCACTGTGTGCAGCAGTGACTGGTGGAAAAGTAGAAGCTCCACACCAGTAGCCCAGGGTTGCTACTTTCTCCTGTATATGCAGTTCATGGGGATTTCTTTTGTTGTCTACCAAGCCAAGAAAATAATGTTGCTTTTATCCCCTCTTGTAAGAATCCCAAATCTTAATCTGTAGCTCTGCCATAAATGAGACATCTTTTCACAATGGAATGATCACCAGGAGAAGCCTGACCATCAAGGACTCACACGTTGTGATTTCCATAGACAGTCAGTTTCTGGTATATATCAGCCTAATAAACAGCGCTCAAAGATCCAGTCCTTAGGGACTTGAGATGAAGTCAGTACAGTCATACAACACATTGCTAACCTTCAAAACCTGCCAGAAAAATAGAATAAACCCGACAGTATGTTATAAAAGTTAACAGATACTTAGTATGTATTAGTTCTAAGAATAACAAGCTGCTTACTCAGAAATATAAGTAGTAAATTTCTCTCTGCTTCCAAAACTTGGCTATAATCTCAACAAATTAACTTGCCAAGTGTTTAGATTTGGGTCTAAAAATGCCATCCATTGAGAAACTGTCCAACTTACATGCTTTCAAGACATGCCCAGGAAATAGAATCCCCAAAGAGCTGTTTTCCAATTTGTCCCAGGGAATGAGAACAGCAGGCTTATCCACTAAAGGTAAATATGCTACAAAAGCATGGTGAATTTAGTAATAGGAAATGACATGGAAATAGAAAATGGTATGAGAATGTAATGAGTGATAAGTAGGACTTAATTAAATGTAAAATTCAGTAGCAATGGAGTCAGCTGCTTCCAGCATCAAAGCAGGCTAAGCTGGAGCAGATGCCAGCCCTTCTGCTACAAGCACACGGAAATATAGACAAAACATACTTTACAAAAAGAAGAAGTTGAAATCGAGACTCAGACCTTTAATACAAGGATGAAACCATGCACGTTCAAGCATCAAAAAGAGAGAATTGACCACCAACTTTCCCAGGACCATCAAAAACAGGAGCAGCGGCAATCTACAAACTCTATCGTGCACCATGACACTTGCACTGTAGTTTACTGGGTATTAATTACATGACCTGGCCTCTAACTACTTTGAACAGCTCAGTTGCTGCCCCCCCATACCAAGTCACAAAGGTTCTTTCCTTAGGATCCTCACTCTTGCTGTTTCTTCTGACTAGAAGACTCTTCCAGAGATATTTTTAGTTTAAGAATTCATTTCATCCAGCTTCTGCTTAAATGTCATCTCCTCAAAAATGTATTCTCTGATCACCATAATTGATCCCAGTATTTTATACACTTAGCCTACTTCCTATTTTCTTCATATTGCTTTTAACCTGACATTTTATAACTGCATTTACTCATCTATTTCTGTGTCTTAGACATTTCCCTCATGAAAATCTAAAGCTATTGGGGTCAGAGACTGTCCCTCTTGCCCACAGGCATGGTTAGTACCTCAAACACAGAGAGTAGGTGCTCAACAACCACATTGAATTGATGACTTGCTTACTGCTATATGACTGTTTTTAGTGTGCTTTAACTCCTCCATTATGAAAGAAAATAGTAGCAATTGTCTTAGTAATATAACATTTGTTTATGTTACTTCTCGAAAAACTACTTCTTATGGGCATTTGTTGAATATATTTGTCTCTAGTTTGGTAATATATTATTGCATAATTTCAATTCACCTATCTCAGCAGTCTGTGGCAGGAAAATGGAAAAATATGTAAAGAGAAGAGATTAATTTTCCCAGGAAATATCAAGCAACATTCACTCTCTAGAGCTGTCAGCTTATACTTTAATATTGTAAACTTGGCAAATATATCAAATATCACTTTCATGTAAGATTTAGTTTAACTCAAAATGAACTATTGTAAATAAAGATAAAGAATAATGTTTGTAGTTATCAGTGAATTAGAAGATGCTTTTTTAGCTACTAATTGGCTTAAAATTAGAGTATCCTGTTGGAAGCAATTACTTAGCCAAAAGCCAAATAAAATCAGAGTTTCGGTTTTTGCCATTAAACTTTATTTATTTTTAATACTTTTATTGGTCCATTATAGTCTCACATCATAATGTAGCTCATAGTGATAGTGACACACATGCACACAGCAGTTGGGAAGTTTTTCCCTGCCTCCCTCCCCACTCTCCCTTTTCCCCATACAAGATACTGAAGTTGGCATTGGTATTTTCACTTGTATACATAATGTCAGTAGAAATGTTTCTCTCATTAATTCTACCTCTCCCCCCTACCCACCCAAAGGCTACCTCCTTCACTCCACTGAAGTTTCTTCTCCATTATCTAAAGTCTCTCTTATATCCCAATTACTCCACTAGCTTCATATGAGAAAAAAAAAAAACATATGACCCTTTACGTTTTGTGACTGGCTAATCTCACTTAAGATAATATTATCCAGGTCCATCCATTTTCCTGCAAATGACATAATTTTGTTCTTCTTTATTGCTGAGTAGAATCACTGCAGTAGATCACTTTTGGTAGAATGGCCATTTTGATACTATTTATTCTGCCTATCCAAGAGCATAGGAGATCTTTCCATCTTCTAAGGTCTTTAATTTCTTTCTTTAGTGTTTTATAATTTTCATTGTAGAGGTTGCTTACCTTCTTGGTTAGATTTATTCCTAGGTATTTTATTGCTTTTGAGGTTATTGTGAATGGAATTGTTTTCTGGCTTATAGAAAGATACGTATTTTTTAGATTGATTTTGTATCCCACTACTTTAATGAATTTGTTAATAAGTTCTAGAAGTCTTTTGATTGAGGTTTTTGGAGCTTCTAAGTATAGGATCATCAACTGAAAATAGAGGTAATTTTAGTTCTTCTTTTTCTATTTGTATTCCTTTGATTTCATTTTCTTGCCTTCTCACTCTGGCTAGAGTTTCAAGAACTATATTAAAAAGGAGTGGTGATAATGGGCATCCTTGTCCCTGATTTTAAAGGAACTTCTCAAAGTTTTTCCCTGTTCAATATGATGTTGGCTTTGGGTTTATTTTATATTATGATATTGAGGTAAGTTTCTTCTTCTGTTTTCTTTTTCTGGTGCTGGAGATTGATCCCAAGGGAATTCTACCTCTGAGCTATACCCCCAGCCCTATTTTATTATTTTGAAATGGTCTCACTAAGTTTTGGAGGGCCTCACTAAGTGGCTGAGGCTGGCTGCAAAGCTGTGATCCACCTGCTTCAGCCTCCCAAATACTGGGATTACAAGCATGCACCACCATGCCGGTAGGTAAATTTTTTCTATTCTGATTGTTTTTAACATGAATGGATGTTGGATTTTGTCAAATACTTTTTCAGCATCTGTTGAGATAATCATGTGGCTTTTGTCATTAGTTCTATTTATGTTATGAATGACATGTATTGATTTGCATATGTTGAACCAGCCTTGCATCCCTGGAATGAAATCAACTTGGTCGTGGTGTCCAATTTTCTTGATATGGTTTTGATGAGTATTGCTAGTATTTTGTTTAGAATTTTTATTTTTGCATCTATGTTCATCAAGGATATTGGTCTGTAATTTTCTTTTCTTGAGGGATCTTTATTTGGTTTTGGTATTAAGGTGATGCTGGCCTCATGGAGTATGGAAGGTTTCCATCTCTTTCTATTTCATGGAATAATTTGTGAAGTATAGGGTTTAGTTCTTCTATAAAGATCTTGTAGAATTCAGCTGGGAATCCATCTGGACCTGGACTTTTCTTTGTTAGAAGACTTTTTATTGCTGCTTCTGTCTCTTTGCTTGCTATTGGTTGGTTTAGGTTTTCTATATCCTCTTGATATAGAAATTAAGGTAGGTTGTATGTATCTAGAAATCTGTCGATTTCTTCTATGTTTTCCAGTTTATTGGGGTATAACTTTTCAAAATAGTTTCTGATGATCATCTGGATTTCCCCCACTGTCTGTGGTGATATTCTCCTTTTTCATTTCTTATTTTAATAATTTGGGTCAATTCTCTCTTTCTTTTGGCTACATTGGCTAAGGATTTGTCAGTTTCAATTGATGGAAAAAGGGAAGTGATAAATGCATAGTGCATGGTGAATGCAAGGCTAATTCTCAAATGCTGATGCTTAGGAGTTCCTTTTTCTTACAAAGCTAGAAGAAGCTGGAAACCGGAAGGATGGTGGGGCACTGCTGAGTGAAGTGGATGTAAATAGAAGTAATAAAAAAGATGCTATGTTCCAAGATGAAACAAATATGAGTCCTGAAACATGTTTGCTTTTGTTTTGGATTTTTTTGTTTGTTTGTTTGTTTTGGAGGGGTTTCTTTTTCTTTTTCTTCTTTTTTTTTTTTGGTACTGGGGATTGAACCCAAGGGCATTCGACCTCTGAGCTGCACCCCCTGCCCTTTTTTATCTTTTATTTTGAAACAGGATCTCAATAAGCTGCTAAGGGCCTTGCTAAGTTGCTGAGGCTGGCCTCAAACCTGTGATCCTCCTGTCTCAGTCTCCCAAATACAGGGTTATAGGTGTGTACCGCCACCACACCTAGCATGCATGAGACCCTGGGTTCTATTCCCAGCACCACATAAAAATAAATAAATAAACAAATTGATTGATTAATTTAATTAAACAGTTCTGAAGGGTCTATGTGGCTGAAGACCCTGAGTATCTATCTGGAACTACAGCAATAAAGGCAGTTATTTTCTAAAACTGTTAGTCTCGGTCCTATGCTCTGAAGGTGAAGACTGATCAGTGTTTGGAATTTTAACAAATGCTCCTCCCTCAGGAAACTAATCATGGTTAATTTCTTGGTTCCTCTATTCAGGGAATGGTGCCATAATTACAAAGGGAAGCCTGCATGGAAACGTATCTGCGTTTATGGGTTTTGACGTCCAGTCGCTCTGTTTCTGGCAAAGAGGCCAAAAGAGGACTGCAGCTGAGAATTCTTGGAGTTGAAAACTAGTGGTGACTGTCACGAATTACCACATATGATTGCCAGTTAAATTCCTAAACAATGCCCCACTTTAGGAATATAACCAAAAAATTCCTGTAGCTTTCCTTTAGAAAACTCGAGTGTGAACCTGTGATCCTGTTTTGAAAGCTGCCAGATTGCCGACGTATTACATCCCATTAATCTCAGTGGAATAGCTTGAAACAGATGCTCCAGCATTCCCCCAAAAGACTTTATGTTGGTGTCAAGTCTCATTTGTGCAGAATTCAATTCTCTTTTCATATTTCATTTTAATTGACAAATAAAAATTGTATATTTTCATTGTGTACAATATGACCTTTGGAAAGATGCATACATATGTATCCATACTTAGTTTAATTGATCTTTTCCATTGTTTTTCTAGTATCTACTTAATTTATTTCTGTTTTGGTCCCTCCATCTACTAACTTTGGGCTTAATGTGTTCTTTTTATATTTCCTGGAGGTCTAATGCTAGGATATTTTTTTAATCCGTGTATAGCTCAGATTCTTGATTTTATCTATACCCTTATTCATAGAATAAATTCCACCATTCCTGAACACATGCATCATTACTAGTAATTATTTTTCCTAGTCAGTGTTTGGTGTTGAATTTTTCTTCCTCCAGTCATTTTGAGACAGGGAAAGAGTCTAAATATTTTGCTCAAAAATGTCCTAATGTTTTTTCAAAGAGCTTATGCAGAATTCAAAATTTCAGGGTAAGCAATAAATCTATTTTTGTTAATCATTTCTGATTAACAAAATAAGATATGTGTGCCCAATCAGTCAAAATCAACTAAAGTCAAGTGGTTGGAAGTATAAATGTTTCCATTATTTCCTGGACCACGCATAATTAACTGACCCATTTAATTATAACAGGATTTGGTTAGATCCCCATAAGGGCAGGAGCAGACACTATGCTTATTGTGGTTAATTCCAAGATCTTAGCCGGGCGTGGTGACGCACGCTTGTAATCCCAGTACTTGGGAGGCTGAGACGGGAGGATCTGGGTTCGCGGCCAGCCTCAGCTACTTAGTGAGATCTTCCGCAACTTAGTGAGACCCTGTTTCAAAATAAAGAATAAAAAAATAGGGCTGGGGGTAGAGCTTGGAGGTAGAACGCCCCTGGGTTCAATCCCAGTACCATAAAAAAAAAAAACAATGTCTTGCCTCTGAAGCACAGAAAACTAAGAGTGCCTCTTGACTTCCTGGCACTTTTTAATCATCCCAGCTTGAAAATCAAATAAAATTAATATTGTCATTGAAAAATATATTCGATCTTATCTCAATTCCCTATAAATGGATGCTTTAAAATGCAAACAGGCTCTGTATTTGAAGAAGAAATTACTTAGGATTATCTAAACAGCAACTCATTTAATTCTCACAACACATCACTGAGAGGGGTCATTATTTCCATTTTACAAGTAAAGGAATCGATGCATGGAGTTCAAGTGGCTTCCCTGAGGTCACATAGGTAATAAATGGTAGAAGCACAATGCAAACCCAGATTTAGTTAGGTTTAGTGCCCAGCAATTAGCAACTACTCCAGGGAGGCCGGCGGCTCACGGAGCTCTGCAGCCTCACCGCCTTGCGTCAAACCACAGCCTCATGATTTGTTTGTATAATCTAGCAATTCTTTTGTTTTTCCAAGTCTAGAGATTGTCCAAATGCAAGATTAAGAGTATAATAATATCAATTATCTCATTGTATTATTTCAATTGCATGAAAAAATTTGTGCAAATTATTCAGTACCATATCTAGCATGTCCAAAGTTCTCAATGAATTATCCACTTATGGATAATTATCCATTTATGGATAATTCATAATCCATATTATGGATAATGTGGGCACAGAATATGACATTATCATAGACAGAAGGATTTCCTGGCTTTGTCTGAGGATATAGCGATGGATAGAATGAGGGAAGCTATTCATGGAGACCTTTTCACTGAGAATTCAGTCAACATAAATTTTAATCATTCATGCCACACATTTATGGAATGTTTGGTATTTTTTCAACTAACTTGCAGGGATCTAGGGTTATAAAAATGAAAGACACTGCATATTTCTTTAAGAATACCTCTCTTGGTCCGGTTGGAATAGAGGCAAAAAGTAATAGGAAATTCTGAATAAATGAAATAAAGGCTATTAATAAAAGAACTAGCATGGTTCTCAAAAAGCCAAGAAAGGGTCCCAGAGTGGCATGTGGAGGATCACACGTGACTTTTCAGAGATTTCTGGAATTCGTTCCTTTTTGTTACTTTCAGCCCCTAACGTAGAGCCAGTTCTCTGTCGAACATAGATGCTGTGTGATGCATCTGAGAAGGGATCCTGAGTAGAGAGACAGAGATAAAGCTGAAGACCTAAGCAAGAAATATATAATAAGAACAGTAAGTATCAAACTAAATAGTTTCTGTTGTGTCCTCTAAATAACAGGAATTTGGTAGGGTGTGTTAAGCATGAGATGGACACAGTTCACTTGTACCTTCAGAAAGTCCTTCCAAGAATGAGACTATAAAACTATAATGCACCAATAAAATTATTTTTTTTAAAAAAAAGGATGGAGATTGAAGCCCGGCGTGGTGGCGCACGCTTGTAATCCCAGTACTTGGGAGGCTGAGACAAGAGGATTGCAGGTTTGAGCCCAGCCTCAGCAACTTAGTGAGGCTCTCTGCAACTTAGTGAGACCCTGTTTCAAGATAAATAATAATTTAAAAAATAGGGCTGGGGGTATAGCTCGGAGGTAGAATGCTCCTGGGTTCAATACCCAGTACTGGAAAAAAAAAGGATGGAGATTGAAGACGCTTTATATCAGCTAAATTAAATTTGGCCGCACTTAATAGAAATTACAAAATAGCATTGGTACCACCATCACCATCCTCAGAGATCTGGCATCTTCCTCGTCTGTCACCCTTAAGGTGCATGGCTAAGGTCCTCAAGTTCACCCCCAGATGACAACTGACGTTGTACTGACTACCGCAAAATGGGACAGAAACTAAGCTCAACAATAGAGCGGCCCGGTTACTAGCCAAAGGGGAGACAGAATTATTGAGCGGTTAACTAGCGGTCTGCACAGGTAACACTGCTAAATGCCGATCAGGAAGAGTTCTTGATAAGAACTGGCACTAAGGTAGTATCTGTGAAAGTGCAAAGAAAGTGAATCCAGAGATATAAAAAATGTTCATAGAGATTTTTCCCAACATTAGCGATTTGGTAGGTGATTGTGATTTTTGTTTTTTTGACTTTTATTTTGTCATTGTTGTTGTTGTTTAAGTGGAAATACCAAAAATCTGTGTGAGAAGGAAAATTTCCATTTTGTACATGATGAATTTGAGATGTTTGTAGGAGCATTTTAATATCTATCCATATGTCTTCATTTTTTAGCCTAATGTAAAAGAAAGCAATGGATAAGAACATATACAAATACAAAGAATAAGGGAGCTATAAAGATATATTATGAGATTAAGTACACCTCCAAGTGGATGCCCAGTGCAAGGCAGGCAGCACAGTATAAAAAGCCCAGTCTGAATACACCCCCTTTCTTTTTATTAAGTATAGCAAAGCTTAAAAGGAGTGAGAAATATCAGAAAAGAGAGACAAAAGGCTTAAACATAATTGCCACTGCTATATACTTGTCCCCATCTAGGGCGGAATCTGCACTATGAGTTACTTTTATTAGTGCTTTGCATAAATTTTCATAAAATGACAATAACAATAAACTAAAAGGTACTTGATGTCAGCATGCACCATCAAAGAGCTTTTCTTGTTTCAACTTAATCTGTACACAAACTCTAAGCGGCCTAGCTTTACTGGGAGAAACAGCAGGAATTCAAACCTACACCGTCCACCTCCAGAGACTGCAATTTCAGCTAATGCCCCATGGATTCTCACCACAGCTAGGACAGGCATTTTATTACCTGACAAATTTTACAGATGAGAATACTGTGGCTTACAGATGTAGCAACATTACTAATTATAATTTCACCTGTGGAGCAAATGACCATACAGAACACTTCAGATATTTTTATTATATTAGAAGGCAGAGTTGGCCCTGAAACTATACAACAAGTGAATGTTTGAATTTTGGATCGGAATCATTCTTCATAACCAATAGTCAAATAATGTTTAATATGCTTAGTTTTTTTTTTTTTTTGAGGTACCGGGGATTGAACCCAGGAGCGTTTTACCTCCGAGCTACACCCCCGGCCCTATTTTTTATCCTTTATTTTGAAACCAGGTCTCACGAAGTTGCGGAGGGCCTCACTAAGTAGCTGAGGCTGGCCGCGAACCCGGATCCTCTGGTCTCAGCTTCCCAAGTACTGGGATTACAAGCGTGCGCCACCACGCCTGGCCCTAATTTTGCTTAGTTTTAAAAGATTTTATTGTAAGTCAATATGTATATGAACCAATGGTTTCCAATTTGCATTTATTTTTCCCATTCCTAGTGTGTGGTATACATAGGAACATGTCTTAATGTCTGAAATGGAATTTTTCAACAGAGGAAGAATGTTTTGAAACATTCTGTAAGGTCAAACTGTGACCCTCTCCCAGCAACACCATGACCTCCTGTCATAGAATAACTGTTTCTGTTGCCTCTGCCCTCTGTGTCAACACTGCCTACTGGAAATATCAAGTTTTCTTGTATGATATGATGCCAGTAATGTTCATTTAGCACTCAAACTTCTCATGAGTTTATTAGACTGCAAATGAAAATAGGCAATCAGAGAAAACAGCTGGAGTCAGAGAAAAAGGGCAGTCAGAAAAAGAGGAGGCCACCAGGCGTGGTGGCGCACACTTGTAATCCCAGTACTTTGGGAGGCGGAGACCTGAGGATCCGGGTTCGCGGCCAGCCTCACCCCTCTCTCTCTCTCTCTCTCTCTCTCTCTCTACTTAGTGAGGCCCTCCGCAACTTCGTGAGACCCGGTTTCAAAATAAAGTATAAAAATAGGGCTGGGGGTGTAGCACGGAGGTAGAACGCCCCTGGGTTCAATCCCCGGTACCGCAAAAAAAAAAAAAGTAAAAAAGAGGAGGGGTCTGAAACCCAAAGATCAGGTCTTTATCCTGGGTAATAATCCTCATTTGCACTTTCTGAGGTCAAAGGAAAAGGGAACATCTGTAAGAACCAAACACACAAACCATCATTCTGATTCTTGTTTATCATTTCATCATTATATTTTTATTATTCCTCTATTTAGAATCACCAATCTGCCAACAGGCCATGGGTGACACAGTGATTTTTACAAGTGAAATAAAAATGCAGTTTCATATGTATATTACTTTTTTATATTTTATACTTTTCTTGGTGCACTGTAGTCTCACATCATAATGTAGTTCATAGTGATAGTGACATACCTGCACACAGCACTTGGGGAATTTTCCCCCTGCTCCCTCCCCTCTCCCCCTTTCCCTACAGAAAGTGAAGAGTCATGAGTATATTAATTTAAAAATTATTGTGTTGTTCCAGATTCAGACCATTTCCCCTCCAATGGGCCTATCTTCATCTCTAAAAATATTTTTTTTTTTTGCGGTACCGGGGATTGAACCCAGGGGCGTTCTACCTCCGCTCTACACCCCCGGCCCTATTTTTTTATACTTTATTTTGAAACCGGGTCTCACAAAGTTGCGGAGGCCTCACTAGATAGATAGATAGAGAGAGAGAGAGAGAGAGAGAGAGGGAGGGAGAGAGAAAGAGAGAGAGAGAGAAAGAAAAAAAGAGAGAGAGCTGAGGCTGGCCGCGAACCCGGACGGATCCTCCGGTTTCCGCCTCCCAAAGTACTGGGATTACAAGTGTGCACCACCATGCCCGGCTTTCTAAAAAAATTTTAATAATATGTATTTGATATTTTTCAAATTACGAAGTACTACATTCTTATTATAATAAGTGAAATAAGAGAATGACATATTAATAAATCCTTAATCATCGAAACACCCATTTTTCTCTTTGTAGATATAATGTTAGTATCTTTGACTATATCCTTTATGTACTTATAAACAATACATGCTTTTAGGGGCTTTGTTTTTTATAGACACAAAATTATACTATTAAGTATTACATTAGAACTTTAAAAAACAACTATTGCTTATCATTATATTCATATGCTTTTATTTTAATATATATCATCTAAATGGTTACAAAAAAGCCTTGGTAAAAATCTCTTTTCCACCAAGTATGACATCCTCTGTTCTCCCCACCCCTGCTAGAAATAGTGTAAGTATTTCTGTATACTTTTGCCATTTCCCTTTAATTACTAGTAAATTCAATCCTTGTCATATTTTTATTAGTTATTTGAAATTATCTTCTAGCAAACAACTAGCAAAAAATTATTTGCTAGTTGTTCTGTTGAATTAGATGTCCTGATTTGGGTCAATTTGTATAAACCTTTTGATGATAATAAACATCAAACATTTCTTCCATTATGCATTCATATGCACATACAAATATATATATGCAAAATGTATATGTATATATACACACAAATCTATAATTACCTATTGCTTGCTTTCTAGGGATTTTTGCTATGTAATTTAAAAAATATATACATATTTCTCTTAATTTTTGTTATGGCCTTTGAATTCACAATGTTAATTATTGTTTTTTTTTTTTCTGTACCGGGGATTGAACCCAGGGGCGTTCTACCTCCATGCTACACCCCCGGCCCTATTTTTTATCCTTTATTTTGAAACTGGGTCTCACAAAGTTGCGGAGGGCCTCACTAAGGAGAGAGAGAGAGAGAGAGACAGGGAGAGAGAGAGAGAGAAAGAGAGAGAGAGAGAGCTGAGGCTGGCCGCGAACCTGGATCCTCCGGTCTCCGCCTCCCAAACTACTGGGATTACAAGCGTGTTCCACCACGCCCAGCTGTTACAATGTTAATTAAAATGATCTCCCCATCCAAAAATCTAGATTTTCTTCAAAAATTATAGTTTCATTTTTTACATTTATGTATTTAGTTTCAGAATTTTTACATTCGCATATTTATTTCCTTATTTCATCATTTTTGTTTTTATTTTTGATGTGATAAAAGTCCTACCTCATTTTCTTTCAAATGTATTACATAGTTTAGCCCCTAAATTGAAATAATATTTTGATTTATTCAATTCACATGGAATCCCAGATAAAAGGAGACAAAAATGACACAAAGGCTCAATGCAATGGATCTTCTGGGTTGGATGTTATTGGGAAAACTAATATAGTCTGGAGTTTGGTTCAAAGGCAATGTGCATATCAGTCTCTGTTTTGACGCATGTATGCATATACCATAACTGCAAGGGAAACTAAGGTAAAGGATATATAAAGACTCTTTATACTGTCTTTATAACTTTTCCCTAAATCTAAAATAATTCTGAAATAAAACGTTTGTTAAAACAAAATTCGCAGCCGGGCATGGTGGCGCACGCTTGTAATCCCAGTACTTTGGGAGGGGGAGACCAGAGGATCCGGGTTCG
>PVJS01021240.1:0-25185 GCA_004027185.1 Glis glis
AGTTTAAAAAAATGCCCAAAGATAGGGAAATGGTTGAATACTTAGGGGCCTTGGTTTTTTTGGTGGTGGTGGTGGTTTTTGGTTTTTGTTGTTGTTGGTGGAGGTGGGGATGTGTGTGTGTGTGTGTGTGTGTGTGTGTGTGTGTGTGTGTGTTTACTGGGGATTGAACCCCAGGGCGTTCTACCTCTGAGCTACACCCCCAGCCCGATTTTAGTTTTTGTTTTTTGAAACAGGATCTCACTAGGTTCCTGACAGTCTTGCTGCTTGCTGAGGCTGTCCTCAAGCCTGCAATCCTCCTGTCTCAGCCTTCCCAAGTATTGAGATTATAGGTGTGCACCACTATGCCCCTCTGGGGCCTTGGTATTTTATGCCACTACTCAAAGTAAATTCAGGTTAAAGAAATAGGCTTGCAAAGATTTCCACAAAGTACTATTGAAGAGGGGCTAGATTGGAAAGAAAAACCCTATTTTATATTATAGCCAAAAATATTTGTATAAATATGTATGTGTGTATGTTTATTTTGTATGTATGAGTCTATACTATAAGCATGAAAGATGGGAAAGATACATCTAGATTAACATTAGTTAAAGAAAGGGAGTGATAAGGGTAAATAATGTATAATAACTCCCCCAATAAATTATCTGAACAGATAAAAGATTACATCAAGAGAATGCCAAATAGGTTGCAAAAGGCACCTAATAATTGCCCTGTGTAGGACACCCATGATAGTATCCTGTTGAAGTCCTTGCAATGTGCCATGGGCCTCTGCCTCTACTGGTGAAGGAGGGGGTAGAAGAGTACTGTGTATTTATTTTACACAAAACCACATACTCATACAAACACACACAAGATAAGGAAGTCACTCAAGTTAGGGTGGGGATGGTTAATGGGGAAGGGAGCATTTGGCTCACTAATACTTGTCCTGTAACCCAGCACTTTGAAACCCATCAGTGACCACGGCCTTGAGCACTGGGCGCAGCACCATGGACAGCGCCCCCTAGCCTCCTGCCCCTGGTCCTCACAGCTTCCCAGTAACTCTGGACTTGATGGAGGAAGGCCCATGCCATACAACCATGGGGGCCATAGACGGTTTAAATTGGTTTCAATTAAGCAGTTGAAGGCTGAGAGGAAACCCTTGGTGAAAATCCTTCCACTTCATGGCTATACGACAGTGACTTGGCTGAGCAGAAAAGAAGCTTCCAGGGTGAGGGAGAGGGCCAGGGCTTTACAGACACTTTAACAATGTTGGCCTGGTGGAGACACTTCATCAGGCAGTTTGTAGGCTATAAGCCACCACCAAGACATCAAGGAGGAAAGAACAGAAAAAGAAAAAAATCAGTGAGAGAGAGAGGAGACCTCATTCCTTGGCACATATGAGCAATCTGTGAAGATTCCTTAAAAAACATCTAAGAGAGTTTCAGTAGATTAAGCTCCTGCAGTTAAGATTTTGGAACTCAGAGCTATCAACTTTTAGGGATTGATGACTATGTATCCATATTTGGAGTCATAGGCTTCTGGATCCTGAGACATCTGGATTACAGTAATATTTCTAGGGTGACCATCTCATTCAGTTTTCCTATGACTTTCTTATTTATTTATTTATTTACACTGAGAATTGAATCCAGGAGCATTCTACCTGTGAGCAACACCCTCAGCCCTATTTTGTTTTTTATTTTGAAACAAGGTCTCGCTAAGTTGTTGAGGGCCCTGCCAAGTTTCTGAGGCTAGTCTCAAACCTGTGATTCTCCTGTCTTAGCCTCTCAAGTACTGAGGTTACAAGTATGTACCACCATATGCAACGACATGGAGAGGTGGGAACTTTAACAGGCAATCAGGCCATGAGGGCCCTGCCCTAGTGAAAGGTTAGTGGGAGTGGATTAGTTATCACAGGAGTGGACCCAGCCCCCTCCCCTCTCTGTCTCTCACACTCACTTACCTGGCTACCATCTGCCATGAGATGATGCAGCCAGAGGTTCCACCAGATGCTGAGAAGATGCTGGCATTGTGCCCTCGGTCTTCTCAGCTTCCAGAACTGGGAGCCAAATAAATTTCATTTCTTTATAAATTACCCAGTCTCATATCAACTGTTATAGCAGCAGAAAATGGGATACAACACCACCCAACTCTCAGACTGAACATGTCCTATACTAAACACTTTTTTAGTCTATATCAAAATGGTTCAACAAGAACCAACAAAAATAAAAGTTGATGATTCTTACTGTCCTGAGCTTTGCTTGAACTACTGAAGTTATGCTATTAGCCTGACTAGAAAGCAAGGAGCTTCCTAGGTGGGAGAAACCTAGACCTGGAGAACTGCAGAGGACAGTGGATGATACTGAGGAGGCAAAAATCCCCAGTGAAGTGAGCGCCACGTAGCAGATGTCAACCCTCGCTTACTTTGGGAAGCTGCCAAGCACCTAATGAGCAAAAGAAAGGCTAGTTCAGATGCCTCCAAAAAATAAATTAGCCAGGGAACAATTAAAGGCCTTGGATGAGCAATTAGCCCAACTGGCAAAGATGTATAAATCCTCCCTTGATCAAAACAGTTAATTGAAATTATCAGCCTTTAGAGGCAAATTACTCATTTTGAAATTAGTGAATGCAGCATTAGGGCAATGCAGAGATATAAGGAAAAGGTCAGCAAAGCAACTGATTCAGAAAGAAGAGATCTAAATTCTTTATTCAAACCCACAGTAATTAAATCAACAATGTATTTAGCCAACATGGGTATCCTTGACTATTATGTTGAATATAATAGGTATGCTTTGCTCTACTACCTTGGAGCAGACAGGTTATACACAAAACCTAGCCAAGGAAAATAAAAGCATATGTGAACCAAATGGTCTGCTGTGGTTGCCCAAATTCAGTCCTTGGATTGAGACCTGGAATAGAGGTTCCCAGATGCTATCGAATTTGGTTTATGTATTTTGATTTAAACGCATTCTGTCTTGCATATTCATTGTAGAATATGTGCTCTATTATTCCTAGTCATTTTAGCTACATGATTTTGAATATTCCAATAGTTTAGACCGGTGGTTCTCAAATAGAATCTAATTTCCCCCCACCCTCTATGCCATTTGGCCCAGGTGCCATTTAGCAATGCCTGGAGTCATTTTTATTTGTGACACCTGGAGAAGAGGACACTCCTCGTAGCCAGTAGATAAGAGACCAAGGATGCTGCTACACATCCTGCAATGCACAGGACAGTTCCTCACAATAAATTAATTACCAGGCAAAAATGTCAACAGGGCCAGACATGGTGGCACACATCTGTAATCCCAGTACTTGGGAGGCTGAGATAGGAGGATCGAAAGTTTGAGGCCAGCCTCAGCAACCTAGGGAGACTGTTTCAAAACAAAAATGAAAAAGGGTAGGGGATGTAGCTCAAAGGTAGAATGCCTGCTGGGTTCAATCTCCACCTCCAGTACCACCAAAAAGAAAAAAAATATGTCAACAGGGCCACTGTTAAGAAACTTGGATTCAGACATACTCTAATTTGACATTTGAATTCATTCTAACCATAAAAAGAAAGGCTTTCTTTGACAAATTTATGACTCTGGCCTGATGAGTGGAAATGTTATTTTAATTGAGTAGCCTAATAACAGTAGTTGAGAAACTTCATTGCATGTTAACATTGAGTTTATGAATGACAATATTTTTGTCTTTTCCTCAAAGCCAATCATCTGTCAGAACTTTTAAATACCAATTTCTTATTAACTATTAGTTCTTCAAAGTACTAACACTATATATCTATTCAAATCCTCCATATGTTTTACATTTTTATTTATTGACTGGGCTTCTCTATACCACTGAACCAATTATTCAAAATTAGTGAGATTTTCTTATTGTAATAAGAACTACAGAGAGAGAAATAGATATATGATGCTGTTATTCCAAAATGAGCTAAATTCACTAATTTTTTATTTTTAAGAAAGTTTCTCTTCAATGGGAACTCAACTAGAAAGAGATACCATGTTTATAGGGTTTTTTTAATCTAGTTAATCATTCAGACTTTTTTTTTTCAATAGCAAAACAATCAAATCTTGGCTTCAGGAGCTGAATCTTTGACTGGAATTTTAAGCATATATTTTATTCCCAAGCATTCAGCATTTATTACCTGAGAGACTCCTTTGTCAACAGAGCACATATTAAACCAGTTACTGGAAGTATGTTAAGATTATATATGTTAATTTGCATTTGACAAACTTGCCTCCCCGGTGCCTTCTGAGACACTTGCTAAATGCTAGACCTGACTCATATTATCAAAACTCACATAAACAGAAAAGCCAAATCCCCACATGCGGCATAAAAGCATGAACTACATGATTCAGTAAGGGTTCCTAAGAGAAATGGCAGCTCCCAAAGAAAAAAATAAATATTTGGAGGAAAGTCACAACCTTTGACGAGTCACATATTTATCTGGTTGGCTTTCTCCAGGGGGGTGAAGGAATGCCCTTACGAACGAGGAGAATGGACGAAAAAGCCTCCAGTGTCCCTGCCAGCATCTTGAGTTTTGCCATTGCTGCTTGGTTTATATTGTACAATCGTCTTCCAGCACCTAAAGGCAAGGAAATAACTCTATGAAGACAAGCTCTGTGTGTGGTGCAGTCCTTGATTCTAGCGCTACTCTGTCATGGTGCTGACTGTCACCTCAAGAAAGACCCTAACATTCTCATTCAGGACCTGTCACAGACTGGGTCCAGGAAGGCCATTTGGCCCAAACTAAATATCTACAAGTCCTTTTAGCATATTCTTATGACTATTATTGTTTAAACAAAGTCTTACTAGGTTGCTGAGGCCAGTCTCAAACCTGCAATCCTCCTCTCTCGGCCTCCTAAATACTGGGATTATAGGTGTGTGCCACCACTCCCAGCTTCCTTCTTATAACCTTTCTTATAGACTATTTCAAAAGCGGTTTTAGGTCTCAAAAAAAACTAAGCCAAAAATACAAAGTTCCCATTCATACACCCTCTCCTCCTACCCTCACTTTCCCCTATAACTAACATCTGGGATTGGTGTGGTACATCTGTTAGGATTGATGAACTAATAATTATTATTTAAGTCCACAGTTTTTATTAGAGTTCACTCATTGTATTGTATAATCTTTATGTGTTTTGCCAAATGCATAATGATATATCCACTATTGCAGTATGTCACAGAATAGTTTCTCTGCCCTAAAAATGCCCTAAGTTTTTTCTCTTCATCTCTTCCTCAAACCCTGGTACTGGTTTGTTTACTGCCCTTATAGTTTTGCTTTTTTAAAATGTCATATTATTGTACTTATACCATATGTAGCCCTTTTAGACTGGCTTCTTTCGCTTGGCAATATGTGAAGGTTTTCTATGTCTTTTCATGGCTTTATAGCTCACTTTTTTATTATTGAGTAATAATCCATTATATGGATGTGCCATAATTTGTTTGCCTATCCAACTACTGAAGCACGTCTGGGTTGCTTCCAAAATTCGCAATTCTCTGGTGACTATTAGACTTAGCATCTTTTCATTATGCTTATTCGCCATCTGCACATTTTCTGTGCTGAAGCCTTTGGGTTGTCTTCTTATCATTGCTTTTAAGAATTTTTTGCATATTTTGGATATAAGCCCTTATCAGATATGTGTTTTACAAATACAGTATTTTCTCCCAGTCTATGGCTCTTGTCTTTTTCTTCTCTAACAGTGAATAAATAAAGTCATAGCCTTCTGTCATAAAGCAACAGTAAACTAATTCTACCAATTGGAATGAACTTAAAACCAGATTCTTCCCTAGTTGGGCCTCCGGATGAGACTGCAGCCCAGCGGCAATCTTGAATGCAGTTCTGCGAGACTCCAAGCAGATGATCCGCTAAGCCATGCATACATAGACTCCTGACCCACAGGAATTATGAGATAGTATATGCTGAGTTTGTGGTAACTTGTTACAAAACAATAGAAAACTAATGCAGAAACGGGGTGCTGCTGTAACAATACCTATAAATGTGGGAATGGCTTTAGAACTAGGCATGTATGAAGGCTGAAAGAATTTTGAGTTAGATATGATAGAGAAAACCTGAATCACCTTGGACGTGCTAGTGCAGATCTAGACTTTAATCTGCTGGAGACGACTCAGAGGAAGTGCAGAGCATGTTACAAGACCTTGAGGGAAGGGTGATCCTTGCTATAGAACAGAGCTTAGTGAAGTCATCTTTTGCATTTATGTGGAGAGGGAAATTTGTAAGGATGTTGGTTATATAGCTAATATTTCCAAGCAAAATGTTGAAGGTGGTGCCTGGTTTCTTCTTGCTGCTTCTAATAAAATGCAAGAGGATAGGGACACATCGAGGATAGGACTATTAAACAAAAAGGGACCAGGATTTATGCTTTTGAAATTTCTCAGCCTCTCCAGGTAGACTCAATATCAGGAAAGCGAGCTTTAGAGACAATGCCAAGAGTATGATTATACAGACTTCTGCTGAAAGCTCAGAAATAGCGAAAGATCAGTTCATTCCATTGTGAGAAGGGCCCTTTCGAGAAACTAAAGGCATGCGTGCTCACAGCTATTCTCAATCAACCAGAGGCCTCCAGGGCAGGAGTACCCCGTCCCTCAACCCATTCAACAAGAGGCCAAGACAGAAAAGATCTGTCAGTATGGCTTTCAGCTGATACAGTGAGCCTCAGGGAGCTCTACAGGGGAGCCACAGAGGTCTTGAGAAAATGGTTTCAGCAGAAATAATACCAACTTGGACAAGAAAGGAAAGAAAAAGTGTAAAATGAGAGGAGACTGTCAGACCTCCAAAATTCTACTGGCAATAAGCAGGCTGATAAAATGGCTCTGCTGCATACATGTGGCAGCTGTCGTGAAAGAGGAAAAGATGGCTCAGAGGGCAGAACCAAGCGCTCCAAGATCAGACACGAAAGCTACAGAGGACTGTTCAATTTTCTGCAGGTTTGAAATGTTTCAAAATAAAATGCTGGGAAGAAAAAGAGAAATAGCAATAGGCTTAAGAAATGAAAACAGCCAAATGAAATATGTTTGGATTGTGATTTGGAAAAATACTGAAAAAGACATTTGTGTGTGTGTGAGAGAGAGAGAGAGTGGGGATTGAGTCCAGGGACATTCTATCTCTGAGCTACTGAGCTACACCCCCAGCCCTTTTTTTTTTTAAACAGGGTCTCACTATGTTGATGCGATCCTCCTGCTGTCTTAACCTCCCAAGTACTGGAATTACAGGCGTGTACCACCACACCTGGCTTGAAAAAGACATTTTTTAGACAATCGGAGAATATTGAATCCAACAGTATGAGATGAAATTAAATAGTTATTTTTAATTAGGTTGAATATGCTAATTGTATATGGTTGCATATTAGAAAACATGTATATATGTAACAGGTGTGTATGTATATACATACATATACACAGAATAAGAGAATAATAAAACAAAGTTTATCAAATTCTAATTTTTTATGTTTATCCTGGGCAAAGGAATATGTGATTTTATGTTCTATTCTTGGAACTTTTCTGTAAGTCTGAAAGTAGTTCTAAATAAAATGTTGAAAATAAATATATATATATATACAGAGTTTTTGCAAATATAAACTTAGAAAGCAGGTACTCTGTTTCTAAAATACATGTACAACTTGTATAATGTTGAAAACTAAAATTTATTTTAAAGTACAAGAAAGTAATACAATACTTGTGAAAAATGTTGGGGAGTAAATAAAACAAGAATGGCAAAATGTTGATAGCTGATGATGCTCCATGTAGAACATAGAGCTCATTATACGGTTCTCTGCTTTTGTGAGCTTGAACTTTTCCATAATAAAATATTAAAATTAAAATTAAAAATAAATTGTGGCTCAGAAGGTAAGCAGTAGAATATAATGTAATAAACAGGTCACCTGGAAATTAAAACAGTGGCATCTCTCTCAGATGTTCTCTGTAGCCTGGTGTTAATCGTCCCCATTTTAAAGTGAACAGACTGAGAATTTATCACAGGGACTTGCCGTGCTGTCTTGTGCCTTCCGTGGCTCTCCAAGCCGCCACTAACTTGAAGCACTGCCATCCTAAATTATTCAACAGCCAGGGAGTGCACAGGGAAAAGAGTAAAACAGCATTTCACCAAAGTGTTTTTTGTTTTGGTTTGGTTTGGTTTGGTTTGGTTTTGGTACTGGGGATTGAACCCAAGGGCATTCTACATTCGAGCTACACCCCCAGCCCTGTTTTTTTATTTTTTATTTTGAAACAAGATTTTGCTAGGTTGCTGAGGGCCTCACTAAGTGGCTGAGGCTGGTCTTGAACCTGCAATCCTCCTGTCTCAGCCTCCCAAGTGCTGGGATTACAGACATGCACCAACACACCCATCACTGATGTGGTTTTAAATGGTTTGTCCAGTCATGCAGATCCCATGACAATCCAGAAAGTCATAGAAGCCTATCAACCGCCCCACAAATATATATATTTCAAAACGTTATGTTGCACATAAGTACATACAATTTTATACCTCAATTTAAAAATAAATTTGAAAAAATAAAAAAATATTAAAATAAGAATAAAAATTTGAAATTGTGTGTGTGTGTGTGTGTGTGTGTGTGTGTCACTAGGGATTGAACCCAGGGGCATGCTACCTCTGAGATACATCCCAGCCCTTTTTATTTTTTAGTTTGAAACAGGATCTAAGTTGCTAATGGCCTCGCTAAATTACTGAGGCTGTCCTTGAACCTGCCTTTCTCCTGTCTCAGCCTCCCAAGTACTGGGATTACAGGCATGAGCCACCACGCCCAGCTTTGAAATGTTTTCAGAAGTATAATAGGTTACTCTTCCCACCCGCAGTGACACTTTCTCATGCTCCCACCTACCTCCTCTCTCACCCAGCCAGCCCCAGTACCTGTTTGATGGAGACAGCCAGAGGCAGCTTGTCTTTCATAGCCACTTCCCACGGGAGCAGTTGTGCCTTCCAGTTCATTCCAAGGGAAGTTAAACAGAAAGTGGGAACGCTGAGCTCTGAGATAATAAACCAAAATTAAACATAAACAGAAGTCTCCGGCCCCCACTCCCTGAAATGAGGGAATACACGTGTTCCACAAGGGCAGAGTCTCTGAGGTAGAGCAGGGCCTACCAAAGTCACCCACAGAGATTGAAAATATACAGGGCTACCCCTGCATCTCCCCCGCCCTCCCTAAGGAAAGTCACAAGGACACGCTGGGGCATGTGTGGTGCTTTTAAGCCTCCAGAATAATTCTAAAATTCTCCACATACCAAAGTGGTCTAAATGGCTCTTGGAACAAGTTCAGATAATGAAGATAAAGGGATAACATCCTGGGAGGAGGATCTGTGAAATTCCTATTGGAATCTTCTAGAAACTCATCTATAATGGATTTGATAATGGTTGCAAGGACCATCTTTTTTTTTTTTTTTTTTTTTTTTTTTTTTTTTTTTGCGGTACCAGGGATTGAACCCAGGGGCCTTCTACCTCCGAACTACACCCCCAGTCCTATTTTTTATACTTTATTTTGAAACCGGGTCTCACGAAGTTGCGGAGGGCCTCACTAAGTAGAGAGAGAAGAGACAGGGAGAGAGAGAGAGAGAGAAAGAGAGAGAGAGAGAGAGAGAGAGAGCTGAGGCTGGCCCCGGCCCTATTTTTTTTTTATATTTTATTTTGAAACCAGGTTTCAGGAGGTTGCTGAGGGCCTCACTAAGTAGCCGAGGCTGGCCACAAACCCGGATCCTTCGGTCTCCACCGTGAACCCGGATCCTCAGGTCTCTGCCTCCAATGTACTGGGATTACAAGCATGCGCCACCATGCCCGGCTTTGCAAGGACCATCTAAGAACCAGCACCAGAATGTCTGTATAAGAATCACTCAGAGCTGGGCGTGGTGGCGCAAGCCTGTAATCTCAGTACTTGAGAGGCTGAGACAGGAGAATCACAGGTTCAAGGACAGCCTCAGAAACTCAGCGAGGCCATTAGCAACTTAGCAAGATCCTGTTTCAAAATAAAAAATAAAATAGGGCTGGGAATGTAGCTCAGAGGTAAAATACCCCTGGGTTCAACCCCCAGTACCCCTCCAAAAAAAACCCAATCACTCAGAGCTTATCAAAATACAAATTGATAGGCTTACCCAGAGATCCTGAGTTGGGGGGTAAGACCTAGGAGCCTACATTTTCACAAGCTTCCCAGAGTCAGCCATGTGGTAGAGTATGTGCTCAGCATGCATGAAACCCCGAGTTCCAAAGAAAGAGAGAGAGAGAGAGAGAGATCCCACAGAAAGAGTGGGTATTGCTA
The DNA here is from genome assembly GCA_004027185.1 of Glis glis. Taxonomy (NCBI): domain Eukaryota; kingdom Metazoa; phylum Chordata; class Mammalia; order Rodentia; family Gliridae; genus Glis; species Glis glis. Next base: position 10,257 of record PVJS01021240.1, read on the forward strand.
AAGAAAAAACTACCGCAGCAGGAATGTCATTTTCCAGCCGATCTTTGTGACCCCTGGCCCACCACCGCTTTCCCCCACACTCCCTCTGCTCTGGCCACTACCCGTCTGTTCCTAAACACATCATGCACTTTTATGTCTCTCGATCTCTACCTAGAACTTGCCTTTCCCTCTTCAACTAGTAAACTCCTAACTTCTCTTCAAGGCTCAGCTCAAACGCCACCTCTTCTGTGAAGCCATTCTTGATTCACTGGGTGGAATTAAATGATTTATTTTCTGTGTCCCCACAGCCCTTTGCACATCATTAAAGCATGTGCCACACTGTGTTACAGGTCAGTATCTACCACAAATCTTGTGAACTTCTCAAGGGTAGGTACTGAGTCTTATTCATTGTTTAATCTCTAGTGCTTGGTACATAGTGAATGCACAATAAGTATCTGTTAAATGAAAGTGAGTGAATACACAAAAGGCTCAAAAATGGCATTTTAAGTACTGTGCACTGATAGTTCCCCATCCTGATTGCACAACTGCACATCAGAATTGTCAGGCAAGCTCTTTTTTTTTGGCACTGGGCATTACAGGTGTGCACTGCCACACCCAGGCCCAATTAAAACACCGAGTATTGTCCACTAAGATGGGAGGGTCCTTAAGAGATCATCTTAATAATGGATTATTCCCGTAATCCATTCAGGGTACACAATGAAGAAATGAGATCCAGATAAATTAGGTAAATTGCTACATCACACAAATAGTGTTTTCAAAATACATATTACATCTTCTCTCATTCCCATTTGAACTTTCAACAGGCATGACAGTCCCCTGTGTAGTGTTCTGCCTGCCTTGCTTCAAAGATGCTAAGACAAGCTGAAATTTGTCCGTTAATCTGCTGTTTTTGATAAACACCACGGTTTCTCTAGGGAGTCTGAGCGCCATCTGGTGGTTCATCTGCAGAATTGCGTCTTTCTTTAATAATACTATTAGTAAGTTAAATTCGATTACTACATTGACTAATTGCATTAGACTGGTGATCTCCACCTGCTATTGTTTGGGTAAATGTCCCCCAGAAGTCCGTGTGTTAAATATTTATTCCCCGCAATAGTGCTACAGGAGGCGGGGGGACCTTTAGGAGGTGAGTCATTGAGGGTATGTCCTCAAAGGAGATTGTGGGACCCTGGTCTCTTCCTCTCTCTCTTGGCTTCCTGGTTCATGAAGTGGGTGATGTGCTCCACTACATGCTCTTGCCGTGATATGCAGCCCTCACCGGAGGCCCAAAGCAATGGGGCCACTCGATCTTGGACTTGAACCATGAGCCAGAATAAACCTTTTCTCTCTATACGTTAATTATCTCAAGTATTTCATTAGAGTATGGGAGGCTGATTAACATGCAACCGTTTCAGCCCCAATGCTTCCTTCTTATGCCAACTAATTGAATTACCCTCTTTTTCTATCCTGAAATGAAATTCATGCATGATACGATATTCACATGTAACTGCAAATTTTCAATATAATACTCTATGTATAACAAAGAAATGGAAGAAAACTAATATCTCATTAAGTAAGACTTATTTTTCAGTAAATACTCAGGCATGACCACACTAGAAATCATGACTAAGCGGTCAGATACTTGCGCCTACAGGCGGAATCACTAGCAAATGCAAACAGACGGGAGGGGGTGGGGCTGACAACTACGGTGCTGCCAGCAGTGATGTCATTTCCTGAAATGGTGACCAACTCTTGGTAAAGGTAAGAACAAAACAAAGTATGACCTTCCCACACTTACACAGCAGTTGTATTCCTAGAAAATTACTAAAAATAATTTGTGACAGATGTAAAGCAGAGTTGGAGTCTCAATTCTGACCATTAAAAAGATTTTTTTTCATTCCAAGAATGCCTAGCAATATGGAGTATACTTTTCCCTGTTCCTTCTACTAAGTACAAATAGAAACCCTGACCCTTAGATATAAAAAACAAGGAGTCAGCCAGGCGTGGTGGCACACGCTTGTAATCCCAGTACTTGGGAAGCTGAGATAGGAGGATCCTGGTTCGCGGCCAGCCTCAGCTATTTAATGAGGCCCTCAGCAACTTAGTGAGACCCTGTTTCAAAATAAAGAATAAAAAAAAGGACTAGGGGTGTAGCTCAGAGGTAGAATTCCCCTGGGTTCCATCCCCAGTACCGAAAAAAAAAGAAAAAAAAAAACAAGGAGTCTCTGAAATATGAAGAGAAGGAAGCATACCAGTTAAGAACCCTGGGGCCCAAAGAATGACATGGCGGTGAGTTCTCTCAGACAGCTTTTTTTCCTCCTATATCCCAGACTGGGTGCTGGAGAAGCTGGCAACATGGAAATATGAACAGGTGCAGACAATAAAATCCAAAAAGAGCTTGCTCTCTCTAGCCAAAGGACAAGGAAAGTAACATCCTAGAAAGCCAAAAAATTTTTAGGACTATCACCACTTTCTTGTAGTCAAATATCACAGAAAGAAACTATGCACCCTGCCCAACTCAACCCAGCAAAGGCCAAGTGGGTCCCTAGACTTCTGTTCTCACCAGACTGTAAGGGTGCACCCCAAATCCCTCATGGGAGTGGAGCCAGAGAAATCCACACCAAACAGATCTTAGCCAAGTAAAGACAAAGTATAAACAAAAGTAAAGACAAGAAAAATGTTGAAAGCAGCAGGAGATAAATGGCACCTTACCCATAGCCTTAATTAGAATCCTAATTAGAAACCTAATTAAAATCATAGTGGACTTCTCATCGAAAACCACAAAGTCAGAAGGAAGTGGTACATTTTGTAAGCGCTAACAGGAAAGAACTGTTAGGTAGGATGCTACCTGGAGCAAAAATATCTTCAGGGCCAGACACCTTGGCATACACCTATAATCCCAGCTACTGAGGGTTGTGGGGAGGACTGAGGGAGGTGGAGTGCAAGTTTGAGGCCAGCCTGGGCAACTTAGGGAAACCCTGTCTCAAAATAAAAAATAAAAGTTACTGGGGAAGAAGCTCAGTGGTAGAGTCCCCTGAGTTCAATCCCCAGTACCATAAAATAATAATAATCATGATAATAATACTTCAGAAATGAAAGAAAAATCAAGACAATCTCAGATGAAGAAAAATTAAGAGAATTTGTTATCAGAAGACCTACCCTAAAAGAATGACTAAGAGGAGTTCTCTAAACAGAAAGGAAGTGATTAAAGTTCCTTGAAACATCAGGAAAGAAGGAACATAGTAAACAAAAATATAGGTACAGACAACAGGTTTTCCATCCCTTGAGTTTTCTGAATCACATTTGGTAGTTAAAGCAAAAAAATATAATACTGTTTGATATGGTTCTAAGTGTATGTCGAGGAAATATTTAAGACAGTGTCACTATAAATAGGGAAGAAAAGAGAAGTGAAACTTCTGTGCTTCATGTAAAACTTATAAAATGGGAACAGTGCTGTGATTGTGGTGGTGGTGGTGGTGTGTGTGTGTGTGTGACAGAATTCACCTAGTTGTCCATTATAAGCAGTTGTATTTACCAAACATTGTTTATTTGTTATAGGAAATTGCATTTTGTAATATTTAACCCACAGTGACTTCATGGAGCTTTTTATAATTAAGTCAATCAGTAAAGACACTGCTCAGATCTTCTTGGGGTTAATAAAAATCACCTTTTGGTCTGGGGATATAGCTCAGTGGTAGAGGGCTTGCCTGGCATCCACGAGGCCCTAGGTTCCATACCCAGCACAGCAAAAAAATTAAAATAAAATCCAAATCACCATTTTCCTGGTATGAATTTTGGTACATATAAATGTAAGGAGCAAATATAGCAGAAACATTTTTAAAATATTACAAAAAGAAATATAGCAGCACAATTCACAATAGTCAGATTATGGAGCCAACCCAGGTGTGCATCAACAGATGAATGGATAAAGAAAATGTGATATATACATATGATGGAATTCTATTCAGCCATAAAGAACAAATTATGACATTTGCAAGAAAATATATAGAAGTAGAGAATAGTATGCCTCTTTGGAATGACACTCTGTTTGGTGCCCTCCTCTTCCCCTTCTGTATCTCCCCCGCCTTTCTTCTTGCTGTACATGTGAGTTCCTCCCTCGCCCCCTACCAAGGCTACTGGACTCCAGTTACTCTCCTCCTCAGTTTTAACCTGAAGAAAGGCTCTGTTCCAATCACTTAAGTTTTAGGGCTGAAGAGGAAAATACTGAGCTATTTCTTTTTTAAGTGTGTTTTTAGAACATTGTAATTATACATCACAGTGAGGTTCAATTTGATACAAACATACATGCACACAGCTCTTTGTGTATCTCCCTCCTCATCCCACCCCACACAATGAATTAAGGGTAATCCCTTCAGTAAATGGCATTGGGATAACAACACAACTACATGCAGAAGAATTAAATCAGACCCTTATCTCACACAATATACAAAAATCAACTCTGAAGACTTAAATGTAAGATCTGAAATTATAAAAATACTAGAAGAAAACCTTGGGGGAAACCCCATGACATTGGTCTAGACAATGATTTTTAGATATGAACTCAAAAGCACAGGCAACAGAGCAAAAGTAGACAAGATAGACATCAAACAAAAAGCTTCTGCACAGCTGAGAAAACAATCCACAGAGAGAAGAAACTGCCTACAGGATGAGGTAAAATATTTGCAAATCATACAGCTGATACAGTATTCATATCCAAAATATATAAGGAACTCAGTAGTAAGAAAACAACCCAAGTGAACAAAAGAAGACATACAAATGGCCAATGGGTATATAAAAAACTGTAAAAACATCACTAATCATCAGGGAAATGCAAATCAAAACAACAATGAAATGTCACCTCCTACCTGTTAGAAAAGATAATAGTGTTGGTGAGAGTGTAGAGAAAAGGAAACTCTTATTATTGGTGGAAATGTAAATTAGCATAGCCATTATGGAAAACAGTATAGAGGTTCCCCAAAAAATTGTATGGAGCTACCATACAATCTAGAAATCTTACTTCTGGGTATTTATTCAAGGGAAATGAAATCAGCATGTCAAGAAGACACCTACATCCCCATGTTCATTGCAGTATTCTTCATAACAGCCAAGATTCGGAACTGACCTATGTGTCCAAAAGCAAATGAACAGATAAAGATGAAATAAAAAAGAAGGAAACTGAAAAAAGAAGGAACTCCTTTCATTTGAGACAAATAGATGAACCTCGAGGACATTACATCAAGTGAATTAAGCCAGGAACAGAAAGACAAATACCACATGTTCTCAACTATATATGTAACCTAAAATAATTAAGCTCATAGAAGTAGAGAATAGAACGGTGGTTACCAAGGATGTGAGGCGGAGAGATGTTGGTCAAAAGATCCAAAATTTCAGCTAGATACAAGGAATAAGTTAAGAAATCTAATGTACAACATGGTGCCTATAGTTAATCACAAAGTATTGTATTCTTGAAAATTATAAGAGTATATTTTAAGTGTTCTCGCCATGGGGGGAGGGAGAGAACAATGTCTATGAGGTCATTTCTATGTCAATTAGCTTGACTTAGACATCCCATAATGTATACATTTTTATTGTACTGGGGATTGACCACAGGAGCATTCTACCTCTGAGCTACACCCCCAGCCCTTTTTATTCTTTATTTTGAAATAAGGTCTCACTCAGTTACCAGGCTCTGGCTTCAAACTTGTGATGTTCCTGCCTTGGCCTCCCAAGTACTAGGATGACAGGCATGCGCCACTGTGCCTGGCTGACAATTTATACATATTTCAAAACATGTTGTACAAGATAAATAAATACAATTTCTATTTGTTAATTAGTTCATTAAAGTGTTTTTAAATTAATAAAATAAAATGTCTCCTGCCATTATATGTCCATCTAACAGAATGAGCACAAGTTCTGGAATCTGACATATTCGGAGACAACTTGGTCTTGCCGTGATATTGGCAAATTTGCTTCTCTCCAGATTCTTCATCTTAAATCGGGTTTACTGACACCCATCTTATAAGTTCATAGTGAATAATCAATAAACTCAAAAGATGAAAGCTATCACTATTACATTTGTAAGAGTTTCTGTTAAATTCTCTCTCAGGGTCAGAGAAATACTGACGATCAGAACTAGAATCAAGTTCAAAGTTCATGCCCCCAACCACACGGAAGCTGAATGTCTGAATCTACCAAAATCCCAAAGGCTCCAAATCTTTGTCTTTCTGTTGACAAGAAGTCTTATCTTTTACACATTACCCTTCTCCACGTTTTCCCCTGTAATCCCCAGAATGTATATATGCATACATGTAATATATGTATTACAGATACATATACATATATATTCATAACTTAGATCTGTGATCATGGCCAATGTCATGGTCCCCATCCCATGGTGGTGCCATGGAATTTAAAGCTGGCCTTGCTCCATAAAACCAACCCCTGTCTTTCAAACTTGGAAGGATAATGTTCTTTCTATAACATATCCAACTCTGAGAGGGAAGGCCCTCAGCAAGTGTCTATTGACACAACTTTAAATTCACAAAGCTCCTTTTTCCTAGGATGGCTGGTCTAAATGAATTCAAGATTCTGCAGCCACATTGTACCCTGAAGCTCATGTCTCATTTTAAAGTGAAGTTATCTTGCAGACATGTCTATAAATGTTTGTCCCCATGGTACAATTGAGTAAATGGGTACAATTGCAGACAACAATAATCTTTTTCCTAGGCCTTTTACAAATAAATGGTTGCAGATAGGTACCCAGGGTTAGCAAAATGTCCTGATTCTATTCACCAAGAGTTCTAATCAGTCCAGCCCAGATGCACTCTGTTACAAGAGATGAGGAAAACTAAAGGTTAAGAGAAAGAGCACCTGGTGGCAGAGGCCCAGTGCAGCACTAATTCTGCACTACACCACTTTCCTTCATTGAGCAAACTCTTTCCTCTATGCTGAGGCCTTTAATTTAGCCAGATGGTTAACACATTTTTTGTTTTTTGCCAAAAGGATGATTTGCTTTCCAAAAATCTCATATTAATCAGCTCGTGACTGCTTCTTAAGATAAAGAGAACTGAATTCTAACAAGGCATTGTAGAAAGCAGTTTGGCAGGACCATGCTGCTTCTGTTTCCTATCTCTGGTTGCCAGATGCCTGCTTTCGCCTGTCCATCCACAGGGGACTGGTGATTGGGTTTGAATTCTGTAACACTGTTTCCTGGAAAAGGACCCAGAATCTTGGTATGTCTGCAAGAAAGAAGAAACACTTTGCCAACCCAGTACTGACAGGCCCTGAGGCACGTTAGCATCCGGAATTCAACTTTGGGTGGTCAGAAGTATTTTGGCAATTGCTGAGTTTCAGAAGCAAAGGAGAACTATGACTTGAGAAAACTCAAGTCTACTTAGTGAAAGAAAGAAAAAAATGGCAGCCCAACGCTCCAGACTGACTGTGCTGGCCTCAGTGTCCCTATTCAAATGAAAACTCGAAACGTACTCATTCAGTTATGTATTGGTAGCTGGGAAACTTATATAGTTTAGAGAAAGATTTTGACTAATATTTAGCCAGAATTTTTATTTTCAGTATGATTTTTCAAGAATCTTCCATTTCCCCAATGTAACTTAAGATAAACCAGTCCCCCCCCAAAAAAAACACACAATTAGAGATATGCACAAATTTATTTGGACTACCTTTTAGAGGAATTAATTTATGCCTGACAAAGCAAGTTCACCATTCTGGGAGATATCTAACAGACGACACCCTCAGCTGCTCAAAGAAATGATGGTCCGTTCACTCTAAGCCCATGATTCATAAACTAGCCAATGACTGTAAACTAGTCCACACTTCGTTTACCGTCAAGATCCTGCTTCCCACCCCTGCTCATATGATATGCTTAAAAACTTTGATCTGTATACAAAACAGGAGACCTTGTTTATGACTTTGCTAAGGTTGTCATAACAAAATACCACAGACAAGGCGATCTAATCAACATTAATAAATTTTCTCTCCGCTTTGGAGGCTGAAAGTCCAAAATCAACGTGCCAGCAGCGTTGGGTTCCACTGAGGGCCGTGAGGGAAAGATCTGTTCAATGTCTCCCCTCATGCTGCCCCTGCACGGGTGCATGCCTCTTCACACCCACACTGCTGGAATTCCCCATGCATCCACATTCCCTCTTCCTGTAAGGACACCAATCAGACTGGACTAGGGCCCATCCTATGGTTCTCATTTAACTTAATTATCTCTTTAAAGGCCTTTCCTCCAAATATAATAATGTTCTAAAGTACTGGAGGTTAGGGCTTCAACACATGAACTTGGGGGGAGGGGCAGTTCAGCCTATAACATTCATTAAAAAAATTTTCAAATTATGTTAAACAATAAAGAAACCCATTCCCAACTTAAGAGTCCTGTAGCTGTTTGGGGACATTTTGAAAGACACAGCCCCATCCCACATGTGGTTTGATTTTATGGGCTGTATGTTACTTGTTCCCAAAAAAATATCTCACATGCCTTCAAGTTATCTTATTAGAGCTTTAGGGTTTCTTGTTTTGGTTTGGTTTCTTATTTTGTTTTTTGTTTGTGTTTGAGACAGAATCTCACTACGTTGCCCAGGCTGGCCTGGAATTCGTGATCCTCCTGCCTCAGCCTCCCAGGTTTCTGGGGTTACAGACCTGTGCCACTGTACCCAGCTTAAGCTTCTTGGTTTGTTTAGTTTGGTTTTATGTTTTTGTTTTTACTTATATCACACGGAGGCTTTCTTATGTTCAAGTGCAGCCAGCCTTTGATTGAGGTTCATCTGTTGTTTATACTTCAGGGCATCCATCCCCTCCTTCCTGAGACAATCTTTTAATGAGGGGAAGATCACTGGACTCCTGGGGCTAATGGAGAAGGGGGGGATCGTGGATGAACAAAAGGGACAAGCCCCGGTAGCAGGAGCATGAGAAGAGGGGCCTTACTGGCTTCGCTGCTTCACCTGAACAGTGGCAGAGACTGATGACCTCTGCTCCAGTCCAGGATGCCAGCCATGTGGCTAGGAAGCAGCTGATGATCCAGAGAACATACTCCCTAGCTCTAGGTGCGGACATGTGACAGACTTCTGGACAATGGATTGAGGGCATGATGTACCGCAGTCCCAGGCCTAATCTATAAAATTCTCTTGCACATTTTCTACCCTGTTTTCCATCTACCAGTGGAAGCAAAGGATTCTGAAACCTAAGAAATGTCAGAACCGGGAAATGAAAGGAGCTTGGGGACCCCAATCACCACACAGATGGCCTCTCACTGAACACCTGCACTAAACCACTATTGTGTGAATAAGCACACCTGGTGGTTAAACCTCAGAAATGTCAGGGTTGGTCCCTTTTGGTCACTACCAATTCCATAACTAATAAATTAACAAAGTCAATGGATGGCTGAGTGTAGTAGGAAAGTAGTAATCACTTCAAGGGTAAAGGCTTATGCCAAGGATAAATACCAGTAAGATCAGTATTACTTGATTTGTAATATAAAATGAGTTTTATTGAGCTATTACTATTCAAGACCAGTTAACTTATAAAAGTAGTAACAGTAATCACAGGCTGCTGCAGTTTGCAATGATCACTGCACTTCACAATACCAGGCATAGTGAAAAGTACGTGATGAAGTAGTAAACACAGGTAAGGTAAAAAGAGCATCAGGAAGACAAGGGTCCTGAAACCTAGTTCCACCTGTTAGAAACGGATTCTAGGGAAGCCACAAATAAAATTCATACAATCAGAAGTAACTTGGCAACACAATTTACTTGTGCGGAAGGGTGAGCAATGGACGCAGAGTCTGGTAAGCAAGCACACCGAGCAGGCAGTCTGCCCGGCTTTTATCCCTAGTGATCCTGCCCCTCACCCTGATTTGGGGCGGGCTTGGGTTCACAACTCTGCAAGATTGGCTATTCCTTAGTACAGACAGAAACATAGTTTCCAGCCGGGCGTGGTGACCCACACTTGTAATCCCAGTACTTGGGAGGCCAAGACCAGAGGATCCTGGTTCTCGGCCAGCCTCAGCTACTTAGTGAAGCCCTCAGCAACTCAGTGAGACCCTGTTTCAAAATAAAGAATAAAAAATAGGGCTGGGGGTGTAGCTTGGAGGTAGAATGCCCCTGGGTTCAATACCCAGTACCACAAAAAAAAAGAGAAAGAAACATAGTTTTGACAAAGAAATAAAGTCTTAAGGCACATTTTGCATTGATTGACTGGCTGCTAGGAAAGACAAGCAGAAGCATGGTTTAGAGTGTACTCTCCATTGATTGGCTTACTGCAAAATTTTAAGGTACACTTCTTGGAACAAATTGGTACATTAGTTACGTAATAGACCTCCCCTATAGTTACAAATGAATGCTTAAGGTACAATCTCAACATGGAAGAAATATACTTCTATGTAATTTACTACTTAGACAGAAAAGATGGTTTTTATTTCTTACAATTCCCAACACTAACCAGCTGTGACCAGACACCCTCACCTCTCCAGTCAGTACCAATTCTAAAAGCCAGAATGGAGGTGTTCACAAAGAGGAAGTGGAAAAATGTGTTTATAAAAACAAACCTCAGGAGAACTGGTTACAGTATTTTGTGCATGGAAAATATTTGAAACACATTTAGTTCAATTAATAAATATTTTCACCGGAACTCTGCCTGATAAAGCAAATCAAGCTAAGATGAAAGTGGGTGGACACATTTAAATTCACACCCCTACCTCTTACCAAGCTATAAAAAAGTCTCTGTGTGCTCATTTGTATAGAGAAATTGGTTCTACTTATGAACAGTGACAACAGGGCAGAAATATGAATAAATCTGGAAATGAGAGATGATGAAAAGTATAGCCATCTGTCGTAAGTCCTGCATCTAAATATTTAAAAATAAAGAAACCACCTGTTGTGCAACATTGAAATAAAATCCAAATCTATTTTAATCAAAAATCACAATGTAAAAGAGACTTTCGTTTAGTCACAAGGAGAGATCTTTGTCTATCTGGCTATATTAAGGGCCTAGACCAGTGTCTGGAACATGGTAGAATGAATTTGTTGAATGAGCCATGGTAGAATGAATTTGTTGAATGAATTAATAAGTAAACATCTGTGGGGTTCAAAGCAGCACAGTGCTGAGATGAACAGAAACTCATCCCCACTCTGCAGAGGCCTGCAGCCTCTAAGAGACAACCACATCATCAAGCCATTCAACCACAAGACAGAATGAAATATGTGCTAAGTAGAGGTAAAGAAACACGCTACAGGGGGTAGAGTCAATTCTTATGGGAAGGAAGAGGAGGCACCCACGAGAAGGTGGAATTCAGGATGAATCTTAAAATATAAGGACTAGAGATGTAACTAAGGGGTAGAGCACTTGCCTAGCATGCACAAGGCCCTGAGTTCAATCCCAAGAACCACAAAAAAAATAAAAATAAAAGCTAAGAGAGAATAGAGTCTATCTATAAACACAGTTTGGAAATCGAATAGATAAAATGTCGGTTTTCTCATCACACACAGAGGAGATCAAAGACCTTTCTGAATTGAAGGAAAGAGCTTCAAAATTGGGAGATAAAAGTAAAGGAGAAAATTATTGGTGATGGTCCCTGTTGGGGTATATGGGGGGAAAGAAAACACAGCCTGATAGCAAGGAACAGGTTTCATTTAGGAATAAAACCTGGAAGGAGGCATCTGACTGGGCAGAGGGCCCACAAGTGTCAGAAAGCCCCCCTCCTTACAGGCTAGGGGCTTTTTATGGAGCAAGGAAGGGGGGTATAGGAGTAATCGTGTAAGCCACTGGTTGGTGTGCTGGTGGCCAGGTCATCTCAGGGCAGGGCAATGGTCAGGGAGGGTTTCTCTTACTTTGTTCCTTTGTTCTCGGTCCTCCTCCGGCATGACCTCATGGCCAGACCTCACAGTCAGACCTTACAGTGCCCACAGTCCCTAAAACAGAGTCCTTGGTCCCTCCTTGTAAAGAATTTTTGGTTGGGTGTTGCTAGAACACCCCAAATAGGCTGAGGAATCTGAAAGCAGAGAATTCCTCATAACTTCACATAATGTCTCCCAGCAGAGCAGAATGAAGCTGGCAGGTTAGGCATAAAGAGAGTCCTATGTAGGTGTCCTCAGGACACCTCTCCCAGTCTCCTTCAGCACAGAATGGTGTGGGAGCTCACCAGAAGGTTTTCTCTAACCCCGCAAGGGTACAAAGCTGGCTGAGAGAATGCCAGCAGACCAGCAGACCAGGAGAGGAAACACCTTGAACAAAAGGATGACTGGCATGAACCTGGGGACAGAGCACAAGGCAGAGTGAGGACCCCGGTGCCGATGGCAGCAGACACAGAAGTCTTCAGCCACTCCAGAGACCAGAGTGCTCAGAAAGTAACGGCGGACCAGACACGCCCTCCCCATTCCCATAGGCCCCACCCCATACAGGACTGTGATGTGTGCAAAAACCAACTTTATTGTGTTAAGTTACTGAGATCTGAGACCATTTATGTCAGCAGTTAGCTTACTCTGATTAGTATTACAAATAAGGACATCTCCTACTTATTTTTCTTATTTGAATATGTTACATATAAAATATGTACACAATAAGTGATAAGCACTGAGTTGAAAATGAGACAGAATTGCATGAAAGACAGTAAGTGGAGAAGAAATAAGTGATTTCTATCAAGAGTATGATCTCTCTAGGAAAACAATATTTGAGCTGGAACCTGAATATGGAGAAGGAGCAAGCCATGTGAAAGTTCCAGGCAGAATAAATAGCAAATGCCAACGCCCTGAGGCAGGGTTGACCTTGGTGAGGAAAGAAGGCTGGTGTAGTTGGAGCAGAACAGGCAAGAGAGTGTAACAAGATGAGTCAGAGATTCGGACATGGCCATATCATGCAGGGCCTTAAAGGCCACAGAAAGAAAGGAGTGGTGGTATGACGTGATCTGCTTTTACTGTGGCTGCTGCTGGGAGGAAGGGTTGGCGTGGGGCAAAAATGGACACAGAGAGAGTAGTCAAGATACCATTAAAACAGTCCAGAAGACAGATGTGGATTATTTAAACTGAAGGCGATAGCTGTAGAATTGAAAGAAGTGAATGAATATACTGAGGATTTGGAAGAAAACTGATGCGCTGGGTGTGACATATGGGAGAGAGGACAGAATGACAGGTTTTTATCATAAGGAATGAGGAAATGGTTACACCATTTTCCAAATAGGAGATTGGGAGAAGAAAGGTTAGGGAGGAGAAAAAGCAAGAGAATAAGTTCTGCTTGGGGCCCATTGCATTTAAGATGCCTATTAGCCATTTGAGTCAGGTAGACAGTTTGACATCAAGTAGGCAGCTTGATTTATGAGCCTGTTGCTCAAGGGAAGGTCAAGACTGGGGATTTGCATTTGGAAGTCATCTGCATATAGATGGTATGAATACTAGGGGGGGTGTAAATGAAATCCACCAGGGAGACAGCACAGATAGGACCCCCAGAAGGAGCCTAGGAGGTCAAGCAAAGAAGAGAGCCAGTAAAGAGATTGAAAGGGAGCAGTAAGTGAGATTGGAGATGGGGAATTGAACTTGAGAAGCCAGTATCATAGAAGCCAAGGAAACAAACTGTCTGGGTTATCTTTACTCTGAAATTAGCACAGATAGTTCTCAAGGTTTGCTGAGTTGCTTAGTGCCTTGAGTTAATAATTTCTATCTCACCGTTCCTTACAGAAAGAAAAATGTCAGGGTCATGGATACAATCTGCCTCCAAAATGCATAGCCCTGGTCTCCTGTGAAGCTAATGAGCATATTAATAGCTCTGCTTCCTCCTCTCCACTGCTGGGATAACTCATGCCTTATTGGAACTGACTCAAGAGAGTCTTCTCCATAGTCAAGGAACAACACCTGTCAGGACAGATAATTCAAATCAGCTACATCTCTGAAATAATGGCTTCCTCTTTACATATATATTATACATATTATAATATCAAACTACAGTTTACCATCAGACAGGTCACAGATGATGAATGTGAGATGTTTGCTTGCTATTAAAAATGTTGCTTTGGGGAAAACATTTTAAGCAAAATATTGTTAATGACCTTCACCTTGTCTATAGAAATAGTTTGACCTGCTATAGATGTTACCTAACTCAATACTCCATGATCACTGACTTACCTATTGGTAAAGCTATCGGGATGTGAATATTTAAAAATTAAATGGTATATGAAGAAAATTCCTTACCACCCAAATTACTTCATTTCTCAAATTAACTGTGGCTTATAAAAAGACAATCCTTTCAAAAACATAGAGTTTCCAGATTAGCCAAGATTAGATATATCCAATTCTGTAGCAACTTTAATGGACCTCAATCAACACTTGAAAGTCCTTCAAAGTGTGGCTTGAGATGTCAGAGTTGGACACTTTCAGAGGTTTATTGTTGTTGTTGTTTCCCTCTTCTATTGATGTTTTCATAGTTGAAGTGATACAAACACTTATTAAGTATTTGAATAACAAGGGAGAATCTAAATAAAATTTTCTGGTCACAAATCTTATAAGGTCCATCAAAGTACATAAATTGCACATAAAGGTACATAATCAAGAACATTTCTATCCTCAAGTGGAAAAAAGTTAATTTAAATTTCCCCTCCACTAAAATGCATGTACATAGGCTTCCTCACAATTTTACATTCAATTTTTAGAGGGCATCTGGTCCTCTGCAGGCTACTTGTGTCCCCTCTGAGTTTCCAAGTTAAGCACTCAGGGCTTAGAATATTTTCTCATCTGGGGTGCTCCTGCATGCCTTCTCCTTACCTGCCATCAGGAACCAGAACATTCAATTTCCAAATATGTAGTCTTCAGGGACGCTGAGTTTGTACTTATTATTATTATTATTACTACTATTATTATTACTATTTAGGAAAATAGGCGAGCCCCATTGAGAATTGGAGTAGATTTCCCCAATAGCATATGGAGCCCTAGAATCTAGGGTGCTGTCCTTG
>PVJS01021241.1:0-12917 GCA_004027185.1 Glis glis
TTTCTTCACTATCTGTGGTGATGTCCCCTTTTTCATTTCTGATTTTGGTGATTTGGGTTGATTCTCTCCTTCTTTTGGTTAGGTTAGCTAGTGGTTTGTCAATCTTGTTAATCTTCTCAAAGAACCAGCTTTTTGTTTTGTTGATTCTTTGTATTGTTTTTTTATTCTCTATTTCATTAATTTCTGCTCTGACTTTAGTGTTATTTCCTGCCTCCTACTGGCTTTGGGATTCGACTGTTCCTGCTTTTCAAGATCCTGAATTAACAAGCAGCTGCCTAATAGGAAACTCTCCTTAAGTTTATTATGGTTAATGTTTCCAAGACTCATGTATATATTTTTAATTTTAGTATTCTTTTGTTCAAATATTTAATTTTTTCTTTTAATGACCTGGCTTAAGAATAACCAACCAACATACAACAATCACAGAAACACAAACTGATCTCCTTTTTTGTATGTGTGTGGTACTAAGAATTGAACCCAGGGATGCTCTACCTCTGAGCTAGACCTCCAGCCCTATTTTTGTTTTTTATTTTGAGACAGTCTCACCAAGTTGCCCAGGCTGACCTAGAACCTGCAATCCTCCTGCCTTAGCCTTCTAAGTACTAAGGTTTCAGGCATGCACCATCATGCAAGGGTATGGTTTCCTTTTAGAGCATAATTTTACAAGTGTCCCAGTTAAATAGAAGGGAGTTAAGGACTAAAGAAGGTGGTATTGAAAATGATTGAGTGGCTCATCGTCTAGATCATTGTTCTCAGTCCTAGCTCTGCTGGAACCAAGTTGTAAAATCTAGGCAATGAACATCTTTGTCTTTTGGTTTCTTATTTTAAGAATGGAATAACTGATTATAGTGAATCATACAATTGTTGTACAACTGACATAAATTAATCCATCCTAAACACCAAGAGTGGTGCCCGAGAAGTGCTTGTTATGTGTTTGCTATTGTAATTAGGACTAAATTATAAAGGATCATCTTTTCTTATTAGACTAAAACTACTTATAGTGTTTTAAAACATCAAGGAAAGAGTTCTTTCATTTTTGGAAAGAGGATTTAGAAGCATATTGGAAGATACTCCCAAATATATAATGGAATTTGCCCCAAGGATGAATGCCAACTAAATCATTATTTCTTCCCAGAGAAAAGCAATCACAAAAGTCTTAAACAACTGCATAAAGGCATTTGAAAAAAATATGAAGAAAAATATATCAGTGAGGCTCATGATTAATTCTGAATGAGGTTAGGAAATCTTCTATAAAAAAGATCCTTATTCTCAGGGATACTTCAGGCCGATTATCTTAGTGTCTGCAATGATTGGGTCGAATTTGGGTGCCCTCCACTCTCTTGCATCTCCAGCTAGCCCTCCTACGAGCTGCCCAGACTCTCCCTGAAGCATCAGCCTAGGCCACTGTGAGTTACTTAGTCAATGTGTATTCTGATTCACATTTCATGATTCTGTCAAATTTTTTTTGATACTGGGGATTGAATCTGGGGACATTCTACCTTTGCACTACATCCCAAGCCCTATTTTATTTTTTATGTTATTGAAACAGGGTCTCACTAAGTTGCCACACACTGGTCTCAAACCTGCAATTTTCCTGTTTTAGTCTCCCAGGTACTGCGATTATAGATATGTGCCACCACTCCCGACTTTCTGTCAACTTGATTAGGTTTTACTTATCTATCTTTTTAATGGTAGCAAATATGTTTCTGGTGTGATAATAATGGCAGTCTTTTCTTGACATTCTCAGTTTTCATACATATAAAATTATATTCAGTTGTAACCAAAATGTACATATACTTTTGTATTTTATTTTATCTACTCAATGTCATTCAATACATCCTTTTTACATTTATCTTAGCTATAGAATCATGCATCAAATTTCTACATCAGTCTTATTTCACAATTTTCCTAGTATTAAGTCTTTGAGTTGATTTTATATTTTTCTTTTGATGTTATTTTAGATACCTTTGTTCATTTTTAAATTTTTAAAAATTAATTAAAATAAGTTTCAAATTTTGTATTATTAGGTAAAAGGTTTAAACATTTCTATGCATCAGGATACATATGAGATTGTATGTGCATGCACATAGCCAGGTGTCCATCTAAAAACATACACAAATTTCTATTTCTATCACCATTAAATGTGTGTAGTAGATATGGCTTACCCTAATTCCTGAGGCTTTAGGAAAATAATTTGACTAAAGTGACTGAAATCGGTATATGAATGGTTAATAGACATTTACTCCCTGATTTTAGAAATAAATTCTAAGCAGCATGTGTGTATGCATGCAAAGATTATTAGGATTTGGGCCTTAAATGTCCCTGAAGGTCATGTGCCGAAGGCTCGGTTGACAGCTTGTGGCACTCTTGGCAGGGGGTGGACTTTAAAGAGTGGGATCCAGAGGAAGGAAGTTAGGTCATTGTGGCTGTGCTCTTGAAGGGGATATTGGGAGCCCAGCCCTGCGTCTCTCTCTTTCTGCTACCCAGCCACCATGAGGTGAACAGGCCTCCTCTACCACGTGACCTATCTGATGTCCTGTGCCACCACAGGCGGAAAGAGACAGAGCCTAGCAGTCATGGAAACCATAAACCTAAAATTCCTGAAACCAAGAGCCAAAATAAACCTTTCCTCCTTTTATGTTTATTATCTCAGGTATTTTGTCACCGTGATGGAAAGCTAATACATGTATGTACAACTTTATGAGTACTGGGGAGCAAGTGGATTTTCCTTGGTATTTAGATCATAGCATATAAAGAGTGCCAGATTTGCTTAAGACAGCCAGTTAAGCAAAGTGTGGATACTAACTGAAGAAAGACAATAGGCACATCTTCTAGCATTATATTATTCTAATTCAATGAGGAATAGACTGGTTTTGCATTTCCAATTTATTACTTCTACAAACACCCTTTCCAAGGCACTGAGTCAAGTGTGGTGGAAACTACAGATATAGAAAAACTAAACTCACATTCCTCAGTGACTTCACAGTTAAATACGGGAGATAGCACATGACCACAAATCAATGCAACACTAACCAGAATGTGAGGTTTCAGCCACAAAATAATGTGGGAGTTAAGTGGAAGAGATTACTTTGATTAAATCATGATTTTTCTTAAGCCCAAATATTCAACATGGGTGATATCCAGAAGAAAAAATTCCATTTTCATTTCCATTTTAAATCCATGAGTCTTATTTTCAAAACATATTACTCAAACTTTTCTCTGCCTTCCTCACTGGCATTGACACATGAAAATATTTGGGAAACCGTGTGAAATTTCAAAACCCTTGTGGAAAGCAAACACATTGTAATTTACTAAAGGTCTTTATTCATCAAGGCATAATCTCCTCTGGGGAAGAGGGAGGTTGAGATTAATGGGAGGACCGACATGAATTTAAAAATTCATGAGTTGGCATTTGATCTTTAGCATGACACTAAGATTAATTCAGTATATTATATGTGTTTGTAGTCAAATAAATGAAATATACTGAAATTGATAAAAAGAAGAAAGAAATTGACTTAGACATACTATTTCACAGTTGCCATTAATTATTCCACAAACTCAATAAAATATACAGTATAAAAATAAAACTTTATTTAATTCTCTTTTAAAGAATAGGCCCTCGAAATCAGAGAACTATAGTAATATATGCATACCCATGTTCATAGCAGCACAATTCACAATAGCCAAATTATGGAACCAACCTAGGTGTCCATCAACCAATGAATGGATTACAAAATTATGGGAAATACACACAATAGAACTCTACTCAGCAATAGAGAAGAAAAAAAATATGTCATTTGCAAGAAAAGACTGAGGTTCATTGATGGAAATACTACCATCGACTATATGTACATATGTGAATATACCAACGTCAATCTCAGTACTCTGTATTGGGAAGGGGAAATGGGGAGGCGGGGGAGCCACCAAGTGCTGTGTGCATGTATGTCACTGTCAACATGATTTACTTATGATGTGAGACTATAATGCACCAATAAAAACACATTATTAAAAGAAAGAATAGGCCCTAATTAACTTTCAATAGCTTCTGCAGAATCCTTAAGGTAGTCTGTTCTTTAGAAATGGACACACAACTTTTGCTTCTTTATAATCATCAGCTCATTCCAGTTGCCTTTCTAGAACTACATTTGATCATTTTCTCCAAGTCAAGGCTAAATTTTACCACTCTCCTCTAAACAGGCAATCAGCATATTGAGATTGTTGGTTGAGGGGCTCATCTCCTGAAGTAAATTCTATGCTTTAATAATTAAGGCAGAAAGGCAGAAGAATTCAAAGCTGTCCTATGCATGCTTCGTACCTTGCAGGCAAAACCCAAGGAGATCAAGGATGCCACAAAACCACAGGCAACTTCAGGGCATAAAGTGATAGGAATCAAACATTATAGAGTTTAGGCCGGAACAGTACTTACTGCCTCATGCATCTAAACCATACTGAAAATCCAGATCTCAGATGAGACAGGAATGCACAGGCCCTCGGGGACTTCTGACGCCAGGATTTATGGCAGTGAGACTATTTCCTGGGCACCCATCTCTGATTCTTTCTTTGTATCACCTTCTTTCTTTTCTATGGAAGACTAGGGTGGGGCTGGAAACTGGCCTCCAGGGGCTCCTGAAATTTGTGTTTTAACATTTTGCTGACCAAGGAGGATGGGCTTCAACAGTCCAGTCCCCAGTTTTAAAAATGCAGAAGAAAGCTCTCCTTGCTCCAAGCTTAGGTTAGATGTTAAAGGGAGTACTGTCTAAAGAAATAATTAATAGAGCACTTGCTATCAAAATCTTATCAAAACCTTTTAAAAATATCTTGTTTCCTACCACAAATATTGGAAATGGGAATTATAGTTTTTTATTTGATACAGTATATAATTGAGACTTAAAATGTTAGGTAACTTGCCCAGGTTTACCAGTTAGTAAATCTCAGAGCCAAAGTGTGGGCCCAGGATCTGATTCTGGGCCTTTTTCTAAAGCACTCAGGATCCTCCACTGTCTTTCTCTGTGATTAACTTTACCTGGGCCAGGTGAGCTCCTTCTAGTGCATCACCAGGTGGAGAGGCTATGATGGAACATGTCAACTCAAGGTGGAAGTGGAGGGGTGGAAGTGGGGAAGAATCCTAGAAAGAGAGCAATATTACAGGTGTCCTCTGTGTCATACCATCATCTACAGAGAGCTAGTGGTCTTGTTGCCCCAGCTAGTTGTAGATTACCCTGATGTGGGGACATATCTGGAAAGTCACTTCATGTTCAATGACACTGCAAGTGTCCTAAGAGTCCTTGCTGTGTCTCCAGGTTTGCAACCCAGGGTCGCAACTTCACTGAAGGATGGGCCATTCCTGATACCTGTGTGCACGTGCTTTTTTATTTATCAAGGCAGATACCTAACTTTTCCCATAAGTTTGTCTCTCCATCTCCCTCATCATTTTTATTTCTCCTCTTTCAGTTTTCTCGATGACTTAGTATCATGCTAACACAGCTTAATATAGTATCAGATTTTTTATTTCTTATATTGGAAGATAGGTATTAATAGTTTTAAAAGCATGATATAGAAATATAGGCTTCTTTATTCATGCATTAAATAATAAGATTCAGAGATAGTCTAATAACTATTATAATTTTAAATTATTGATGAGAACAAGGGATATTTTGCTATATCTGCAACACTCACAATGTGATATAAAATACCTGTGATTTTTATAGGCATTGCTCTAGTTTGGATCTGGAATGTCTCTCAAAGACCCATGTGGGCTTAGTCCCCAGCTTGATACTATGGGGAGGTGGTGAGAACTTTAAAAGGTGGGGCCTAGCGAGGTGTCTTTCAGTAATTGGGGGTGTGCCCTTGCAGCAGATAGTGGGAGTCCAGCCCTTCCTCTTCCTCTTTTTCACTCATTGGCTAAGAGGTGAGGGCTCTTTGCAAGCCTGGAAGGGCCCCCTGCCAGTCCTTGATCAAGCGGCCTGCCTTGCCACAGCAGCCAGGCCACTTGATCGAGGATGACAACCTCCCAAACTATGGGTCAAAATAAACCTTTTCTCTTTAAAAGTTCATTATCTCAGATATTTATTACAGTAACAGAAAGTTGACTAACATAGGTCTCAAACTCAGCTAATGCTGATGCTACGATGATTTGTTGTAATCATATTTGAGAACATGTTAAATTTCAGGTAGGGATTAATGAAAACAAATGTAATGTTTTCTCTATTATAGAGCCCTTGAATTGTATTCAGGGATCTGCTACAGAATTAAGAACACTTTGTATAGAGTTAAAAACCACTGCTATGAAATGTAGGTGACAATGTATTAGTCTGTCCTAGATCCTGCATTTTTAAAAAAGACCTTCAGGCAGAAAGATATGGTTTGTCCAAAATAGTAAATTCATAATCATGACATTTCGAGCACTGTATGGCTTTCTTTTAATGAGAATGTATCTACTTAGCTATAAGTAATAATATATGTATTAATGAACACAACAAACTTGTTTAAGTATCTCTAACAAAGTTGTTAGCTTCATTGGCTATAATCATATTTGGATATTTTTGCTAGTTCCTGAAACTTCCTAGAAAACAATTCTTCCTGGTTTTTTCCCCATAGTCAGAGTACTACTCTTTTGAATCCATACATCAATGTCTTTCAATAGCTGATTTTATTTTATTTATTTTACATATTTAACTTTTGGTACTGGAGATTGAACTCAGGGGCATTCTACCTCTACACTCCCAGCCCTATTTTATTTTTTATTTTGAAACAGGATCTCATTAAGCTGCGGAGGGCCTCACTAAGTTGCTGAGGCTGATCACGAACCTGCAGTCCTCCTATTTCAGTCTCTTAAGTACTGGGATTATAAACTTGTACCACCACGCCTTGCCTGATTTTACTTTTAGAAAGAGAAGAATTCATGAGGTTTAGGATGGAAAAAAAGATGTTAATTTAAGGCAGTGCAGCCCATTTTTTCCCATTTTTTAAGTATAAGTTAGTTTTTAAGTTAATTCTGAGAAACTTAAAAAATACTTTGAAGAGTGGTGGAAACAATAAATAAACATATAGACTCCCCAAGGTAACTTATTTTATTTATTTATTGTGTTGAGGATTAAAGCCAGGTCCTTGAACATGCTAGGAAAGCATTTTACCACTGAGCTATACCCCCATGCCCCGAGGTAACTTCTTTGTAGGTAACAACATTCATATAAATATGTTTGTTAGAAAAAAATCTTCAAGATCTATGTCTTGTAATTTGAAGGTAGAGGGACCATCCCACTGAATTTCAAAGTCTGTGATTTAGGCATCTGTACTTTCCATTTCAGAGTGAGGCTGATTGGGGCTCCTTTAGACTCTGTGCAGTCTGAATGAAAGCTATGAATGTTTATGGTGGTGCCCATTAACGTTAGCAATGGCTTCCTGGAGCTTCCCAGGATTTTGCTGCTTGAAGCGTACTGTGATTTACATTGAGATACTGCTGTGATACCCTAAGAGAAGTGCTAAGCAGAGTAGAAACATGAAGCCTGGTCTGAATCTCTGTCATTAGGAGTAATCTTGCTCTCCTTCCCTCTGTGAATAGTTTCAGTGTATTTATTGAGTGACTGGTGATGGAAAGTTCTTCACATTTCTTTCTTCCCTGCGTCCCAGTAACAAATAGCTCATTGATGCAATTAAATACTTTTAGAGCATCCTCCTCCTCCTCCTCCTCTTCTTCCTCCTCCTCTTCCTCCTCCTCCTCCTCCTTCTCCTCTTCCTCCTCCCTCTTTCTTCTTTTTCCCTTGGGTCAGACACTAATGCTGACTTTGTCAGTCTCTGGTGAAATCCCTGGAGATTTTACCACTACCCCTCCCAATGTTGCCCAGCATTATCAGAGATCCAATGGTGGCAGTAAACACTCTTTTTCTCCTGCCAGGGGGAACCCATTCTCCAAACCCTCCCCTGCCACCTTGCCCAACTTCCAAACTCTGTCTTTCTCTGTCAGTAGGTTGGCCCTGGAAGAGGCAGGAGGGTGGGACTAGCAGTCCCTTTTTTTTTGCGGTACCGGGGATTGAACCCAGGGCGTTCTACCTCCGCGCTACACCCCCGGCCTTATTTTTTATACTTTATTTTGAAACCGGGTCTTACGAAGTTGCCCAGGGCCTCACTAAGTAGAGAGAGAGAGAGACAGGGAGAGAGAGAGAGAGAGAGAGAGAGAGCTGAGGCTGGCCGCGAACCCGGATCCTCCGGTCTCTGCCTCCCAAAGTACTGGGATTACAAGCGTGCGCCACCACGCCCGGCCTTGCAGGCCCTTTTTGTACTAGCAAGTTGTCAACTTGCTACTCCACCGCCCCCCATGTTAGCTTTCAGGTTTCCATAGTTACCTCTCTGGTAGGATATTCCATTAGAAAACCTATCAAGCAGCATTTTTAGTATAATAACTAATTTCCCAAGTTAAATCGACTTTGAAGATTTTATTGAGAATTGTATATTCATTTAGTATATTCTTGTGGAAAATAACAACAAAGTATTAGTAAACTTTTAGTTTCTGTAAGTTGAGAATCACTATAATCCACTTTTCTTTTGATTAGTCCTAAAATGCATATATTTTAACAAGATCTCATAAACTAGGTTACTGATTTTATGGATCCTAGAACAGATTTTAGAATTTTCAAACTCGCTAAACGCTTATTAAAACATAGACTCTCTCCATCCTGAGAGTTCCTGATTAGCCAGTCTGGGGTAGAGCTTGAAAATTTGCATTTCTAATACATCTGAAATTACTCTGAATCTCTGCAATTTTTGAAGTAATTTACATCTCAAATTTCCACAAGATTGTGAGTTTCAAATTCTTTTAGCAAAGGCACAACTAAATGGAGATGCATTTACTCCATTAT
This sequence comes from Glis glis, assembly GCA_004027185.1. Taxonomy (NCBI): domain Eukaryota; kingdom Metazoa; phylum Chordata; class Mammalia; order Rodentia; family Gliridae; genus Glis; species Glis glis. The sequence continues at coordinate 8,856 of PVJS01021241.1, forward strand.
ATTTATTCCGTTATATTTGTTTCCAGTCTTGCAGTTGTCCCTGGAGGAGGTATGGAGAGGTCCTGGAGAGGGTGTGCCCCAACTCAGGATGATTGGGGTTCTTGACAAAGGCCACAGACAGAGCTTTGTTTAGGAGAGCAGAGACACATTCAAGGGAGAATGTGCGCCATCTCAAGAGTGAAAGATGCTTTGGGGGTTCCCAGGCTCTTCTTTTAAAGAGAAGTTGGCGAGGGGTGGGCAGGGGAAGGTGTGTGGGGTGACATGAGTCTGGTGGTCTCAGGATGGTCTGGTGATCTCAGGATGGTTTATGGTGGTCTGGCAATTCTCAAGATATTTAGGTTGGAGTCTTCTCCACTATCTGATCAATAGATAACATTGGGAAACTACCCTATATTGTAGGTTTCTGGGCAAGTACCCTATGTCATAAGCTTCTTAAAATAGCATATCTCTCTTCTCTTAATCTAGTTATTGTAGCCTAATTACAATGTACAAGGTAATTTTTATAAGTGAATGAATTTATGGGAACTCTTAAGATTGTGAGTGAAGATTTATAGATTTTCCAGAAATTTGGGAGTAATAGGCTTGGGAGAGAGAACTAGCTTGGGGAGGAAAGGTATGTGGAACTTTACCACAAAGCTTTCAGATTAAAATTACACTTTTTTTTGTCCTTCCTTTTGTCTCCTTTCTACCGATCATTTTATTTCTTCTATCCTACTTGACGATCAGGTATCAACTCCACAATTTACAATAAAAGATTCTTGCAAACTGGCAATGAATGGGCTAGTGTTAATGAATTTCCTTTTTTCTTTTTTGGTACTGGAAGTTGAACCCAGAGGCATTCTACCTCTGAGCTACACCTCCAGTCCTATTTGACTTTTTATTTTGAAATAGAGTCACTGAGACCCTCACTAAATTGCTAAGGGCCTAGTTAAGTTGTTGAGGCTGGCCTTGAACCTGCAATCTTCCTGTCTCAGCCTCCCAATTACTGGAATTACAGGTGTGCTCAACCAACCTCAGTTTATTTTTGTGTGATTGATTTTCTTTTCAGCCATTTCTTGTGATTTTGAGACATACATTCTTTGGAAATACCTTTCAACAGTTTTAAAAACTAAGTTTGTTATCTTTTTAGTTTGAAGTTGGTAAGTTTTTTTTTTTTTTTGAATTGCTATTGATAAATGGCTCCCAGTATGTTCCGTCTTTGATATGTGGAAAACTGTAATTGATTTCATTGTAGGGCCAGTGCTGGGTTCTGGAACCTGCCTGCCCTTTGCAGATGTGTGAATTGAATCAGAATGGGAGAATTCTGTTGCTAATCACCACAAGCCTCCAGACTTGGTTTGAGAGGTGAATGAACATAAGATTGCTTTTCCTTTCTTGAGGAAAAATGAAATCAAAGGTCTAACATATTTTCCCCCCTGTTGGCTCTCATGTTCTCATTTAAAAAAGAAAGTCCCTTTTGAATAAAGAGCAGGTATCTTAGTTTAGTTGTCTTCCTGAAATATTAATAATTTTGGTATTTTGGGTTAAGGAGGTTTGCATGTAAGTGAAAAAATCCAGGGTTTGGCATGATTTTTGCAAATAAGTGGGGTGCCTTCTTGTTCCAGTGTGTACACTGGACACTTTTACATAATATAAGGCATCCATGTAACTGGGGAAGCAGAGTGGAATCAGAGAATGAGGCCAAACCAGGGGGACATCAGTCTGAGTTCAAAGGTCAACCATGTCCTTCTGTTAGCTATGCTACCCTGGGCAAATATTCAGACTGTGTCTATAAAATAGGGGAAAATAATATAGAGACCACAGGCCTCTAAGGGATTAGAAACACTACTTGTAAAACACCTGGTACATAGAAAGCCAATAAGTATAAGTTATTAGTTATTACAGATAGAAATTCAAAATTTGCTCATTAATTCCAAATTTTAAAATCTGTTCATTTGCAAAAGAGCCGCTAATGTTTGAGAAAAAAAGAATTTCTAAGTCCCTGAGTCCCTGAATGATAACCAGGGAAATGCCTATGTGCTTCTTATTGAATTTTTTTTGTGTGTGTATGTGTGTGTGTGTGATACTAGGGATTGAACTCAGGGATATTCTACCTCCAAGCCACACCACCAGCCCTTTTTATTTTTCATTTTGAAACAGGGTCTCTCTAGATTGCTGAGAGTCTTGCTAAGTTGCTGAAGCTGGTCTCGAACCTGAGATCCTCCTGTCTCAGCCTCCCAAGTAGTGGGATTACAGGCCTGTGTCACCATATCTGGCTTATTGAATTCTTATTCAAGATGACTTATGTTTATTTGTCTTTACTTTTGTTTACTGTGTTGGGGTGGATTTGTGATTAGTTTGTTGAATGCTAATAACCACATCATAACTTTCACCAATTTGATCCAGTTCTTCAAAGCAACTTTTAAGTATGCAATAGTTATGAGTGAAGTTACTATTATGTGTCTGGTAAGTGTAGACAATCTCTACTAACATTGCTTAGTACACACCACTTAATAAATATTAGTGGTTATGTTAGTAACTATAGTATTCCATCATATATCCCTCTAGACATAAACATTTAAAAAAGTGCAAGTGCTATCTTTTCTGACAACCACTTATATGGGTCTCTCCAGGAAGCAAGGTAAGTTATGACATTAGAGAGGTCTCACAAAGAGCTGTTACCTATTTTATTCCATCAGCCTCTTGGTCTCCCGGGCCCTAAGGGTGGTTTTCCCAGGGACTAGGTGCCAAGCATCAAAGCTGTTGCCTCCCAGGAAATTCTCTCCTCTGCCATGTAGCACCCCCAGAGTTCAGCTCACAACGCCAGCCCAAGACCTGCATTTGTCACTCAAGTTTCACTACACTTGAGAGAGGAGTTTTGAATAGGTATATTTCATTATCACAGAACTATTTACTTTCTTTTGATGGTTGACGAATTGTCCAAAGGACATAAAACATTAACATGGATCCTGATTAAGACTATTGTTCACTATTAAGGTAAATTATTTCACTATGATACCTTGCTCTGAATGATACATTTCTGATCTCTCTAGAGAAGTATTTACTTCTATCTACACCCACCCATCCTCTCCTTCCTGCTGAGCTTGGAATCAATGAATGTGGAAAGGAGTGGGTTTGGGTGAGGAGATCTAACACAGCTCTCCACAATCTCCATTAACCTTCCCAGAACCACCTCAAAGAAGCATACATTTAACTACAAATCTTGCGCTGAATATGCAACATTGGCAATGTGTGGACAATTTGTAGACCCAAATCAAAGCAGATTGATGTTTCTGGGCTCTGAGCAGAGGAACATTTGATGCCTTCACTGTTCCTCCTCCCGCAACTACAGTTGGGAAGAGTCTGGACATATAATTCAGAAAGGCTACTGGATCCTGGTTCTGGAGCAAAGTGTATGGAGAGCACTGCAAATAGGGTTGAACTAATAGAAATGCAATGTAATACACACATTTTCTGAAATGAGGCATGTCTGTCATCAATGTTTGCAGGATTTTCTGTGGGAAATGGAGAGCTGCCCAATAGATGGCCTCTGGGTGGTTTTTTCCAGGCTTCAAAGAATAAATTTTGCTTAGCTCCTGGAGGCACCACCAAGATCGAAGTCTGAAGATAATTCCATCTAAACAGCCTTGCATGAAAAATGTGCATCTCCTATAATCCCCAAGTGAAAGTATTCCAACTGACCATGGGGACTCATTGGTATTATTTCTAGGCTTCATTTAGGTTAGTATTTTTTAGGGGTAAAGGTGAGATTTGCCAGGGGCTAAAATTGTAAAGGATTTTTAGTTTCGAAAAAGAAAGAAAGGAAGGAAGGAAGGAAGGAAGGAAGGAAGGAAGGAAGGAAGAAGGAAGGAAAGAAGGAAGAAAGAAATCAAACTGGATCATTAACCTGATTTTTATAGCATCTGGAAAACAATTTCCAAGCTCTTATCCCTACCAGGAGCAAAGGACTGAGGGCAAAGTGTCACTGAGAATGTCTTTTGCATTAGAATAAATAAGGGTATTTACTCTTCATGTTGCTTTGCCAGGCATCTTTTTTTTTAATTTTATTTTTTTGGTGGTACT
>PVJS01021241.1:13017-24631 GCA_004027185.1 Glis glis
CTCTCTCTCTCTCCCTCTCTCCCTCCCTCCCTCCCCCCCTCTCTCTTTCGCAAAACCTGAACTATCAAGGCTGCCATCCTTGATAATCCTAAATATGTTCAAACAAGCCCCAGGGGAGTGATCACTACACTTGGCTGTTGGTAAATGTCTATTTAGACTGGAGGTTGGCAAATCCTTTTATATACAGGGCCAGATAGTTAATAGTTTAGGCTTTGATGACTGTAATTACTCATACCTACTTTTATAAGAAAAGACAATACATAAATGAGAGGGTGCTGCTGTGTTTATACAAAACTTCACTTTCAAAAGGAGGTCATGGCCCAAAACTGGTCTGTATACCTTAGTTGCAGACCCCTGATTTAGACCATTACTGGCAAAACTATAAAAACAAGGCCACATTATAGGCTTCAATATTCAAATAATTATTGGGTGTGCTATTGCTTGGAAAACATGACAAACGCACTTTTTTTCCTTAAAATATTTAAAGCAACAGAGGTTTTTTAAAGTCACACCCTCTCTAGCAGTTGGAAACTGTATATCTTATTAACATCAAGAAAAGGCAAATGCCGTATGTCATTGTGCACTGGGACCAATGGCTGCATACACTCAGAACACAGACTGCTGTTGACATATCATTTATAAAGTTTGCAAGCAAGCAAATTCTTCCAGAAGCAGATGATAGCTCAATCAAGAGCATTTATCTTCAAAATACATGGTTCAGAACATATGTTTTCTCAGCAGATATATAGTCGAATTTTTAAACTATTATTGAGGGTTATAAGGAGCAATTTTTTTCATTGATGAGAAAATAGCTTTACATGCAGGTCAAAATTCACAGTTTTCTATATCTAGAATCCACTTTGCTGTGTGGTTCTGGCTGTTCTCATTTTCACTCTGCAATTTAACAGAAAAATGGAATAATGACCTGAATAGGTTGTATGCCCATAAGACCTACTGTCATTTTGACAAAAAAGTTTCAACTGGCCCCATTTACCTCTCTTGACAGGAAGAGGGTTCTTTGTGGTATCAAAGCTGCCACCTCTGAGACACACACGGCTTCTTAATGCCACTGACTAGGTTAACAGTGTTTGAAAATTGATTTGTAATCAATTCATTTTCTTTATTTTCTACCTAAAAATTGCTGCTCATAAAATACCACACAGACAGTAAGTAGTCCAAGTATTTCTCTAGTAACTAGTACAGTCTTGGCATAAGACACGGAAATAGTGTTGAAAGATTGAGCACATCAAATATAGGAGGCCCAGGTAAATATGAATTTCAGACAAAGGACAAATACTTCTTTAGTGTATAAAGTACAAGATATTTGGGACATACACTTAAAGGTTCATTCTATGTATTTGCTGGGATAAAATTATACTAAACATCACTTGGTGTTTACCCAAAATTCAAATTTAATTAGGCATTCTAATATATTGAAGCATACTATACCGAAAGGAGTTTTCACTAGATATGATATTTTAGATGGGCTATTACTAAAGTTTAAAAGTGCAAATGCCTGTAGTAAACAGTCCTCATGGGTCAGTCCACCTAAGCTGAGTACCTCCTCCTATGTGTGTTGCCAGCTGGGTGAGATGTGGGTCAGGCCGGCCAACTATGTATGTATGTATGTATGTATGTATGTATCTATCTATCTATCTAGTCTATCATCTATCTATCATTATCATTTATTTATTTATTTTTCAGTATTGGGGATTGAACCCAGGGGCATTCTACCTCTGAGCTACACCCCCAGTCCTATATTTTTATTCTTTATTTTGAAACAGGGTCTCACTAAATTGTGGAGGGCCTCACTAAGTAGCTGAGGCTGGCCGTGAACCCATATCCTTTGGTCTCAGCCTCCCAAATACTGAGATTATAAGCATGTGCCACCAAGCCCACCAAGCATCTCTTTAATGCAAGCAAGGGAAGATTGCTTTCACTGTGGGATGTTTGGTGGGCAGGAAAAGCTTAAAATGATGTTTGAGTTTATTCTTTACATTAATGATAAATTTGATTTTTTTGTTTTCATTCTAAGCTTTGTGGTGCATTATTTGGAAATTTAAAAAAAAAGCAGGAAAAGAAAGATACTAATATGAATCCATTCTTTCTTTTTCTAGGAGTATATTGGTCCCAGCCTTTGACATGCATACCTATATAACAAGTAGAGTGGATCTGATATCTTGGCTATTCTAAAACACTTTGCCTCTGAAATATTGTCTTTACCTATAATTTCCAAATAAACGGCTCCATTCCTCTTCCTCCACATGGCAGGAAGTCCAGAGCTCCCAGATTATTTAAAAAGATTCTCCCAAAGCAAAAGTAACCTCAGATTAGCATACTCTTGCTCTCCTTTAATCCTCAACCATCCCTCTCGCTGTCCCCTTTCCTCTTTTCATGTTATTTAATTTCATATTAGCAATTGTCCCCTAACTGCATTCCTTCCAATGCCATCAAGAAGGAACTCTCTTCTGGAGTTGACTTTTGCTGAAGGTTAGGAAGTTAGTAAAGGTGGATCGCGGCGTGGAACATCCAGCAGTAGAGCACGAGGCATCCTGTTCTTGGAGTTTTCTCTGGTGTCACCAGCACCGGAGCTTTTTCACTTGGGCTCTGGTCACATGTCACGAGCCCAATACCTGGTTCCCAAGGTCTCCTCTGCTCAGTGCGTCTTCTCATTTCAGAGCCCGGCACACCCTCCTCCTGCTGGCCTTTGCTTCCGTCCCCTTTTCTAGACTCTAAGCCTGAAAATTCAGTCTCCACACCGTAAGCCTGAAATTCAGAGTTGCAGACACTTTGTTTACCCCCCCCCTCGTATCTTGGATTGTCCAAAGGTCTCAGACTTTCTAAGAACTCCACATTCCCAAGAAAATCCAGAAACTCTTCAACTTTCCTCCCCCATCACAGAAGATGAGGCTGCAATTGATCAGACAGATCTCAACAATTTTAGACCACAATAAGCCCTTCAGATGCATACATTCTTATTTTTATAATCATTCCATTTGCGTTTAGTGACAATCTGTCAGATTTAAAAATTGCAAATGGTCATATTCAATATCTTACAGAGATACAGTTTTATATTTACATTAAAATATACCTGCATGATAAAAGACATTTTCTTGTCTGAGAAATTTTTATTTATATACCGTTTATATATATACATATATATATATATACACATATATATACACATATATATACACACATATATATATATATATATATTTTTTTTTTTTTTTTTTTTTTGGGCAAGACTCCCTTCCTTTCCAGTTGTCCCCAAGGGTGAAAGAACACTTACTCTCCCTTCATGCTCCCCTCCCCCACCTTCCTTACCCTGATCTCACAGGATTTTTTTTAATGAGTTATATCCCAACTCTGAGATTCATGATTTTGTAATTCTGCCTAAAGTGCCCTTCAAGACTTAAGCCAAGGACCTTTTTGTTTGATTTTTCATAGGAGCCTCTTTTCCTCCTCCCCCTCCTCACCCACACCCCCAGCCCTCAGGCACTGATGTATTATTCTGCAATACCCAGTCTGGGAACTTCCTGCAAGCAGCAGATTATATCTAATTCATCTCTCTCTATTAGCTCACCACAGGGTCTGGAACACAGTAGGTGCTCAATAAATATTTGTCAACTTTATCAATGAGCCTGCTGCAGAGAGGAGTCAGTGGGGACAGATAAAATCTCTCTTTCAACCCCTCTCCTTGTCTGTCCACTGGTGTGATCAAGCACTGCTTAATACTCCAGGAAAGATTTTGCTCTGAAAATGAGTTGCTGTCAAGCAGTTTCATTTTGAGGAGGAACAAGATCCTGGCTTAGGGTTGGGGGTATAACCTTGATACTTAATCCACCCCCGCCAGGGGGCCTTCAATGCCTGTGAAAACTACATAGGACACTTGATATGAACAACTGTGCTCAGTCAAGTTTCAGTTTCAGTGCAGGCAAATGAGTAGAAAAGCAGAGGAACTTAAAAATCAGGTTTGGGTCCACATGTTCTTACCAGGAATTCCAAGACATTCTGACTTCTCCCTAGCAGATTTTATTTATTTTCAGTACTGGGTATTAAATCCAGGGTCATTCTACCTCCAAGCTACAAACACAGCCATTTTGATTTTGATTTTGAAACAGAGTCTCGCTAAGAGATGAAGGGTCTAGTTGCTGAGGGTCTTGCTAAGTTTCTGAGGCCGGCCTTGAACTTGCAATCCTCCTGTCTCAGCCTCCCAAATACTGGGATTAAAGGTGTGCACCATTGTTCCTGGATCCCCAGCAGATTTTTAATACCCATAATGACTCAGTCATTTTATTTATTTTAATTTCAATGTAATTTGTCTTTAAACAGAAGCAATTGTTCATTACCCACATTTCTGTTGCATTTTTTGGGTTTATTTATTAGTATTTAAAATTTCAGACACATGAACAGACAACTAATAAACTTTCAATACTAATTAAAAATTCTTGTGTACCTATCCCTATCTCATCAATTTAACTTTTCCCAGAGTTCACTGTGCCAGATTTATAATTCTCATGAGCATTTTATATTAAGACTATATATAAGCACCATAAAATTACATATGGTTGCTTTTACATTTTTTGAAACATTATGAATATGATACCACGGTAGTTATTTTTTTGCAATATTGTGTTTCCGAAGTATAGGTATGTTGATACATATAATTCTAGATAAGTCATTGCTTTGTACTATTTCACTAGATGAATGCATTACATATATTTATCTGTTTTTCTGTTGATGGGCATGCAGATTATTTTCTTATTGTTTCCCTCTAATGTAAAACATTGTTAAAATATTCATGCACATGATTTATTGGTCCAGCTGTAGGAGTTTCTCTAGGTTATATACCCAGGATTGAGATTGTTGGTTTGTAGGGTGTATTCATATTCACCTTTTCTATGATATCGTCAGATTTCTCCTGTTTCAGAAAGTATTCTCACTTCTGTAATCCAAAACAACTGACCACACAATTTAGAGGAAGATTAATTTGCTCACAGTTCTGGAGATTTCAGAGGTTCAGTCCATGTCAGGCCAGGTCTGCAGAGCTCAGGGCACAGTGGTGGGAAGCAGAGAGAAGGAGAAAGCAAGGGCTCTACTCTCACATCATGGAGGCTAGAAGCAAGGGGAGGAGGAACCATATATAATCCCTAAGGCCACACCCCAGGGACCCCTCCTCAACAAAACTCCACCTCCAACATGGCTGCCTACTCTCTGTGAGGTCTCTGAAGACATTATACATTCAACATTACAGGTAGATACCTAGAACTGAGATTGCTGGATTGTAGGGTACATTCATATTCACCTTTTCTGTGTTATTGTTAAATTTCTCCTCAAAGTGGATTCACCAATTTATCTTCCCTTCAGCTATGTGACATTATCTGTTACTCCACATTATTTTTTATAATTTTATTGGTGCATTATAATTATACAACACAGATTCAAAGTGATACACTTATTTGTGCACGCATCACTTGGTGTATTTCCTTCCGGATTCCACATGGCTCCCCTTCCCTCCCCATACACGTTAGTGAGATTGGTAGTGATATCATTATATATGACACAGAAGACACAACGTTATTTGATCTGTTTCCTTCCTTAAGCCTCCTCCCCTTCCTCCACATTCTAGGCTGTATTTGGTATTGCCAATTTTGTGGGTAGGAGGAAGTGATATTTCATTATGGTTTTAATTTGCATTTTCATACATTTCAGTCAGCATTCTCACTGATACAATCCAAAACAACTGACCACACAACATAGAGGAAGGAAGACTTATTTGCTCATAGTTCTAGAGATTTCAGAGGATTCAGTCCATATCAAGCTACAGGTTACATCTGCTGAGTTCAGGGTATGGCGGTGAGAAGCAGAGGGAGAAAGAAAGCAATTGCTCTGCTCTCACCTCATGGAGGCCAGAAGCAAGACAGAGCAAACAAGGGGATTCAAAGACACAGGCACATTCTCTAAGGACACACCCCCAGGGAGCGACCTCCTCCAGCCACATCCTTCCTGCCTAGGTTACCGCCCAGTAAATCCATCACAATAGATTTTATCCACTGATGAGATTACAATCATGGTGACTTAATTATATCAACTCTGCACATTAATACATGGGCTCTTCAGGGGACATTCTAAATCTAAATCATGACACCTGATTTCCTACTAAGACTGAATATCTTTCATATTTTTTCACATTCATATTTCCTTTCTATGTCAAGTCCCACTTCATTATAATTTTAAGTTATTTTATTGTTTCTGAAAGCCAAATTATAGAGCACTTAAATATATTTTAAATTTTGATTTTATGTATGGAAAATATCTTTTTTCCATCTATGCATTAATGTAGCATTTTTCAAATATCTCTAGGAAAGCACTTAGCACACTATATAGTGTTTGTGCTTGCCCATCTTTTTCTTCTAAGGTTATATGAGAATAGTTTTATTTCCTCAGTTCCTGGCACAAAGATAACATTCAGCAAAATTGCTTGAATTAACTTGAGAGTGTCTGTTCTTTTGATGTAGAAGTTATTACAAATTTCAGTTTTCAACATAAAGGCATTTCTGTCATCTCTTAGTCATATGATATATGTACATATTCATATACATGCATATATTTACAAACACACATCTATATTGCTTAAAAGAGTGACATTTTTGCCACTGGGTCAGATTAGGCTCTTGTATTGACTTTCAAAATAGAGCTTCCCTCAATTTCCAGGCAGAGTTTCTCTTAGAACTCAAAGGTCAAGACAGGTTAATGTATTCTGATGGAATTGAAATCACAGATGTATTACTATTTGTGGTCCAGAGTGATTGGGGAGGCAGGGGAGATGGAGGGCACAATTTATACAATGCTTTGTCATCTGTGCAGCTCATCAGTATCAACAGCTGGCAGGCAAGTATTTGTTAATGAGTTCTCTTGGTTGACAATGACTGTTCCTTACAACCACTCCTTTCTTGACATCTGCTAGTGTAGCGCGTGGCATCAGACTCTGTGTATAGATGGTACTGTGACCTTGACTGTGCTGTGAGTTCTCTGGCATTATTAGTGCATTCTTCTTATCCTTGAAATAGTCAATAGGTCATATTTTTGGCATCAACAATAGCTGCATACTGTCTTTGTGCATCTAATTTCATATCATAGTAATGATGTTCCAGATGATGTGGCTACTTATAATGGTAGTAGATAGATGTTAAATTAGCTATGAACAAGCCAGGTGATGTGGCATATGCCTGTAATCCCAGTACTTGGGAGGCTGAGATAGAAGGATCTCAGGTTCAAGGCCAGCATACGGTAACTTAGGTGAACCTTGTTTGTCTCAAAACAAAAAATAAAATAGGTATAGGGGTGTAGTTCAGTGCTAGAATGCCCCTGGTTCAAACCCCAGTACCACCAAGAAAAAAAAATTAGCTATGGACTAATGTGTGCTCAGATTCAGAACTGATCCAGGAAAAGTTGATTTTACTGTAACTTTGTATAATGGGAAATAATTTAAGTAAATTGTAGGTAGGTAGGAGCATCATGAATCTGAATAATTATTTTGTGTTTAAGCTGTAACTTTTAAGAATAAACTTGAACTCACATATATTGATATTTTAAAAATTATAAGTAGGAAGGACTTGGGAATATAAAAATGTATCATGATATAAATGATATGACCTTGAAATAAATTTCAAAATGTAACTCTAATTTCTCAACATATTCTTAGTTATGCATTGTGATTACAAAATATAGAATCCCCAGTTCTCTCTCTTCCTCTTTTGTCCTTACTGGAACTTTTCTCTCGCTGTCTCTCTTTCACTCTCCACCTCTCCCTTCTCTCTTTTCTAACCTGACATCTGAGTATTCTTCTCCTTTTCGGGTAAAGCTCAGGACTCCACTTCTGAAGTTTCACTATCTGTTTATTTCCAATAGTGTCCCTTATAGCTAGGAATTGTTCACAGTAGTAACCCGAGATGGTGACTGTACGAGGCTGCATTTGCTCTTGGGTGTGGCAGCCTATGACGATGGGATAATAAATGGGTACTGAGTGTTCCTGCAGCTTTCAGGGAGGCATGGCTCTTGCGATCAGTGTTACATTACCTAGATGTAAGCAAAACCAGACACGCAGTGGAGGATTTACCTAATCCACCACGAATGCATTCCAGAGCCTTGTGTTTGGTTTTCAATACTCTCAAGCAGGTGGATATGGGTACAGGTGCAATAGCTGGGAGCCTTTCTCTATATAGGTTAATAAGGAGAGAAAAGTACTCTTTGCTTTACAAATTCAAGGCTTCCCCCCCCATCTTGAATTCTTCAAACAGGGAAGATTAGTATATTTTCACTGCTTTTCTTTGGCGTGTGTCCCCAGGGTAGCTTCACTTTAACTGCTCCCGATATATTCTGGTTTTTATAAGGGCCTTTTTATCTTAGAGACAAGGGACTAGTTGAATAGTGAATCAAAGCTCCAAAAATTTAACCATTGTGAATTTCTATAAAAGTTTCTTCTGTCTCATTTATTTTCTAAGAGTTGCATATACCAAGACTGGAAGTTTCTTCGAGAGGAAACTTCAGGGTGACTCTAGAAATGCGTTGAGATTTTTGTAGCAAGCACATACTTCTTTTAACTAGAAATTGCATTCATAAGACTTTTTTTTTGTTTATCTTTAGTAAATTATGGGCTCCAAATTAGTTCCTTAAGTGGAAAACAGAGGCATATGAACAGGCAAGTGACAGTTACATCTCCACCCTATGCCTAACACCAGCCCAGTGGTGCCTCTGAGAGGCAAGTCTCTGAGAAACATCACACGGGAAGGTCAAGGCCACAGTGCTACAGAGTCACAAAGACTTGACTCTGAGCACCGAATCTATCCATCGCTTGGTATGTGACCTTGGGGGAGGTTATTTGACATTGTTACGCATCAGAAGTCCCACTTATTAAATAGGAATCATGATAGTGTCTATTTCATAGGGTTTTTGTGAGGACTAAATGAGAAAGTACTTAATATTTTGCACACAGTAAGCATTGGATTCAAATTAGCTTCATGATTTTGTGATTATCTTCATTTCTGGTCATGTCAACAATTCTATGGGGGATATTTGGAGAAAACAAGGTTCTCGTTTATAGGTAGAATACAGGGGAACAAAAGCAATCGATGAGATTAAAGGGCCAAAGCCCAGCCCAGTGAGTCTTAACAGTTTTTCAAGTGCAGCTACAGTGTTCTGTGAAAAGCCTTCCACTGGCCAAGTGCAAATCTATCGCTTTGAAAAGATCTGTTGTGTAAGGAACTGCCTACCCGTGGCTGTCCTCACACAAGCATCTATTCATGCTGGTTTTATCACTCTTGCTCCCAGAATTCTAGCCTCATCTCAAGGCCTTCATTTTTCCTTCCAGAGCACTTTATTTCCTTTCTTTCTTTCTTTCTTTCTTTCTTTCTTTCTTTCTTTCTTTCTTTCTTCCTTCCTTCCTTCCTTCCTTCCTTCCTTCCTTCCTTCCTTCCTTCCTTTCCTCTCTCTCTCTCCTTCCCTCCGTTTCAAATCCAGGAGCATTCTATTTCCTTTCCGAGCTACACTTTTATTTTTATTTTTATTTTGAAACAGGGTCTTGCTATGCTGCTGAGGCTGGCCTTGAACCTGCAGTCTTCCTGCCTCAGCCTCCCAAACACTGGGATTATAGGTGTGCGCCACTGTGCCTGATTCTTCAACTATCTTTCTGTTGGTGACTCTGAGTCTATAGCTTTTGTTCTCACTTCTGAATTCTAAAGGAGAAAAACTTAAGGCTACATACATATGCTCGGCATTCTCTCCTGGATATGCCATGCTGCTGGAACTTTCACAGCTCAGACTCATGTGTCCTCAGTCTGAGAAAAATTGAATTGTTGCCTCTTTTTATGGACTCCATGTTTTATTCAGCCTTCATCCTCCTTACATACTACCTTTGCTTGTTTGTTCATTTTTTTTCTATCTACCCTTAACTCCTTGGTTAGATGATGTAATTTAATCTCAAGCCTTTTAAATGCTCCTGATCTCTGGATAACTTCCACATTTTTATACCCAGACCTTATATTTGAGCTCTAGACTCATGCATCCCACTCCATATTGCATCTTCTGTTGGATGTCTAAAAGTCCTCTCCAACCTCACATGTCCAAAATTGAACTCTTGCACTTTCTCTTCCTACTCCACCTATTTGTGTGTATATGTAATTTTTTATGTCAACTTGTACTTGGATTCTTGGAATGAGGCATTTCTACATGAACCTTGGTCATTTTAGTGGAGAACAGCATAGAGGAACCAAGACTTGGATGCTCGATGTGCTCATTCCACTGGGGAGTAAGATCATGGTGCTGCTTTGCCTCAGACATTCTAGTAGTTTCCCATCCTAGGGCTTCCCCCAGGATCATCTTCTTTGTCCACACCAGATGCTGTTCTCCAAACATGCCAGATATTGTCTCACCTTTGGGTTTTGGCTTTTGCTGTTCTTCCTGGAGTGTTCTTACCTAGATACCTGCATGGCTTATTTCTTCACCCCCCTAATGCCTTGTCTTAAAAGTCACTTTCTAGGAGGACTTCTTTGTCCAATTGACTTGAATTTATCCTGCTTCCAGCTGGGTATGGGGTCACATGCCTGTAATGCTCATACTTGGGAGGCTGAGACAGATTCAAAGCCAGTGTGGGTTTACTTAATGACACCCTGTTTAAAAATAAAAATAATAAATAAATAAATAAATAAATAAATAAATAAACAAATAAGGGCTGTGGGTGTAACTCACAGAGGAGGAACACCCCTGGGTTCAATCCCCAGTACCACAGAATAAATAAATAAATTTATTGCATTTCCCCCTCCACCTTCTGGCACTCCATAGCCATAGTCTCCATGCTATTTTTTTTCTCTCGGCACCACAGCTTCTAATATACAGCTTACATATTTTATTTATTGTCTGTCTCTTTTAGACTAGAGACTTTATGGCTGGGAGTAGTGGTGCATACCTGTAATCCCAGTACTTGGGAGGGCGAAACAGGAGGATCGCATGTTGGAAGCCAGCCTCTGCAACTTAACGAGATTCTCAGCAACTTAAGTGAGACTCTAAGCAACTTAGGGAGACCCTGTTTCCACATAAAAAATAAAATAGGGCTGGGGTGTAGAATGCTGCTGGGTTCAACACACACACACACACACACACACACACACACACACACACACACACACGACTCCATGAGACAAGGGATTTCATGTGTTTAGTTCACTGCTATATCTTCAGGATCTAGACTAATTCCTGGCACCAACTGGTGCTCAGTCAATATTTATTGAACACACAGGAGTGAATGAACATAACTGAGAAGACAGAAGTAGGAAATGGTCTCTGGAGGGTCCAAATCAATATGTCAAAGACCAAAACGGCACCATGTACTGAAGCTCATCTGTGGCTGTGAGGGAGCCGGGTGAGGAGGTGCTGCAAAATCTGCCCTAGGTATGTAAGCTGCTGAGGAAGCAGGAGCTTCAGATTAACAAGAAATAGCTTTGGGGTTCAGATTGTTTATCTCCTCATAAGAATGAGTCCATTCAAATGACTCAACAACTTAATCAAGGTGGGTGGTATTAGAGAGTGAAAGTGTTGAACCTATGCCCTCCTCTAG
>PVJS01021242.1:0-31713 GCA_004027185.1 Glis glis
AAGAACAGCCTCAGCTACTTAGCGAGACCCTGTTTTCAAATAAAAACAGGGCAGCTCAGAGAGAGAATGCCCCTGGTCTCAATCCCCGGTGCCACACACACACACACACACACACACACACACATACACACACAAAAGAAATCTATCTCCCCCAGTTGTGGAGGCTGGAAGTCGAAGATGAAGATTTAGTGTCTAGTGAGAGCCCACTTCTAGGTTCACAGATGGCGTCTTCTCAGTGGTCCTTACATGGCGGGAGGGTGGGTGAGGCAACTCTCTGTGCTTCTTTTATAAGAACATGAATTCCAGTCACGAGGGCTCCACTCTCATGACCTAAATCACCTCCCAAGACACCAACACCAAATACTATCACCTTAGAGGTCAGGACTTCAACGCACAAAATCGGGAGGGCTTGCAAACATTTGGGCCATAATAGATGCTTTACGCTACTTCAATGGATCCAAGAAATTCAAAACCAGGGGCGACCAAGTGATACTGCAAACAGACATTCATTCACACTGTGATAATCACTCTACTAGAGAAACAAGGATAGTGTTTTATATACGGTCAGACCATATCAAAAATAAAACACAACATTCAGTACAGCTCGGTCAAGAAACCCTGGGGGATCCGGCCGCTCTGGTGAGCGCAGCTACTGAAGTTAAATGAGGATGATGTGTGGCTTGCTCTCACCTTCGATGTAGAGGGGCTCCACCACGTCATGGTTAATCAGCTCGAAGTTCTCGTGGCCGATCCAGTGCTCCACGTTCCTCTTCCTGCCCGTGAAGAAGTTGTCCACCACGGTCACCTCATGACCATCCATCATCAGTTTGTCGGTTAGATGGGAGCCCACGAATCCTGCGCCTCCAGTGATCTGTAGTGGGACACAGCATGTCAAACACCCCCAAAATAAAGCACAAGAGAGCACTCTGAGGAGTAATGTCCTTGGAGACACAGCTCTGGTGCAGCCAGAAGCAGGTAAGGGAAGAAGAGGGCAAAGGTTTTTTTTTTTTTGCGGTTCCGGGGATTGAACCCAGGGGCGTTTTACCTCCGAGCTACACCCCCGGCCCTATTTTTTATACTTTATTTTGAAACTGGGTCTCACGAAGTTGCAGAGGGCCTCACTAAGTAGCTGAGGCTGGCCGCGAACCCAGATGCTCCGGTCTCTGCCTCCCAAGTACTGGGATTACAAGTGTGCGCCACCACGCCCGGCGGGCAAAGGTTTCAAAGTAGCATCCTAATACTCCCTCCGGAATAAAGAAGTCACCCTCTCTGTGAACTTCAAGATGTGCAAGATGTTGAACTACCACCCTGTGAATCATACAGAAAAACCATAGCTACAGGTTTCAAATGTCTTCACTGACAATTTTACATTACTAAAAGTTTCTCATGTTACAACAGATGAGATGTTGAACATCCCTGACAGTCAGCCTTCCGTATCTGGGGGTTCCACATTCACCAATTTAACTAACGTGTAATGGCTGCATCTGTACTACATAAGCACAGACATTTCTGCTGATGTCATTACTTCCTACACAATACAGTATGACAACTACTTATATAGCATTTACCTTGCATTAGGCATGATAAGTCACAAGGGGCTTGCGCATCCTCAGATTCTGTTATTCTCAAAGAGTCCTAAAACCAATCCCCCAGGGACACCAAGGGATAAGTATATATGATTCTAATACTACTACAGCAAATTTTTAGAATTACTTTAAAAGTGGTAAGTGAAATGCAGAGGTTTGGTAAACAAGCAAAAAAGTAGGCAATATTTAAATTGGACTCAAAAAACTGTCATGAAAAACTTGGATCTTTCAAATTGTTTGTAAGAACAATTGTTTGTAGACTAGAGACCTAAATTAAGTTTCTGTGTTCGGTTAGTGTCTGAGTGAGAGTGTAAGCACTAGACAGCGTGACAACCCAGCCAGAAGCAAAAGGATGCAGCCGTGAGGGGTTGGAACAGGAGCTCGGCAGTAACATGTTTCCTGAGCCTTAAACCATCACAAATGTAAAATGTCAATTTTGTTTGAAAAAAGTTTTAAAAAATACACAGAAAGATTTTATTTAAATTAGACGGTGTAATTGGAGGTGCATGGAGATACACAAACTTCCTTTCTGGAATGGGTTCAGGAGGTGGGAGTGCAAAGGGTGCGCTCAGGAAACAGGCTTGCTACGCGAACCACATCCTGTCATGTTCTGTTCTCTTCTCCACTCTGCCTCCTCTTAGTCAAAGTGCATATTCCCTTTACCTGCTGGTTTCAAGCTGGAAGAATTAGCCATGAGAAAATGACCAATTCTCTAGACCCAAAATAAGAAGTACATAAACCTTTAAGTCTATGGTTTTAAGGTATTTCATTGTCCAAAGAACCTCCTGTTCAACTAACATGTCACAGTGAATGAGATTTACCACAGGTGAGAGAGGGCGACACACCTGGGGAAGGATGAGGTCGGGAGGGAACGTAGTACCAGGCGGATCCCAAGCAGATCTACTCATCGCCCACTAGCTAGATACTGATGTGCTCTTAGGAACGTCCTGATAGCACCACTTGAAATGGGATGGCTGAGAGTAGAAGTCCTGATTTAGCTCAGGAGAATCATTTTCTAAACCCCCTTTGCTTTAGAGATAAGAAACTGATGCCCAGGGAAACCCAGATTTTGATGAAGATCCTCAGATCACTGGTCAGAACAGAATAAACCTACATACTTCCCAGTTACATACTCTCCATTACCTGTCAGTTTGTCTCATTTGTTTTATCTTTAATACAGCTGCTGCTATGGCTTGGATGCGGCTTGTCCCACAGGGTCCATGTGTTAGAAGGTTGGTCCTCACTGGGGTGGTACTGGGAGGTGATGGGACCTCTAAGAGGGGGAAGCTGCCCTTGGAAGGGATTAATGCAGTTCTCCTAGGATCTCAGTTAGTTCTCCCTAGAGGGTTATCATAAAAGACCAAGCCTCTCTGACTCCTGCCTCGCTATGTTCTCTCTCCCCCCACACTCCTGCCATGACGTCATCTACACCAGGATGGTGGTCCGTCCTCACCAGGAGCCAAACACACGGGGCTGCCCCATCTTGGACTTCCAGCATCCCAAACCATGAGCTAAATAAGCCATTTTTTTTAATGTACCCTTAAGGTATTTTGTTATAGCAACACACTTACATTTTACCTGTATACCTGCACATTGACTATGAAAAAGGATTTTGTGGGGAAACTTGAATTTCTAATTTGACACACCACTAGTGCTTAACTCATGGGATGAGATTTCACTTTATTTTACTTTTATTCTGTTGTGCTTTCCAAAATTTCCATAGTTTTTAAAATCAGAAAAATTATAACTCTTAAAGGAAACTTCTTAATGTAACTCTATATATATCCACATGCAAATGTTTCTGAAAATAAGATGTTTTGTGGCACTCTAATATTTCTGTATCCAAAATACCTGGCTGAGAGCCCAAATTAGTAAATACAGTGTATTAAATTATAAATGACCACCTCTAACATTCCAAGAGTTTTAACAGTTAAATAAAATTTTTGGAAGCACCTTAGGTTTGACTAAAATGCACTAGAGTTCTTTAATTTTTTTCTTTTTTTTGCGGTACTGGGGATTGAACCCAGGGGCATTCTACATCCGAGCTATACCCCCAGCCCTATTTTTTTATTCTTTATTTGGAAACAGGGTCTCACTAAGTTGCCGAGGGCCTCACTAAATAGCTGAGGCTGGCCACAAACCAAGATCCTCTGTTCTCAGCCTCCCAAGTACTGGGATTACAAGCATGTGCCACCACACCCGGCCCTTTAATTTTTTAATAATTCCTTTTTATTAAGAACACTTATGGATTTATGTAATATAGCTGGATAGTTATAAATGTCTTTCCTAATCAATTTTAACCCAGCAGGCGAATGGAAGCAAACCCAAAAGAAGCTTAGCACTTACAAAGCTTCCTCAGGAACAGTAATCGCCAAACCCAAACACACTCCGGATAACAAAGCGTGAACACCTGAAGGGCAGCAGAAGAGATGCAAGGCCTCTTACGCTGAAATGAATGAGCACTTACACGGCTTCTCACAGCTCCGAATATATAAGCTCATCTCAATGTGCATGTAGTTTTTGCTCTTGGGGGTGCTAAGAGGGAGGTAAAATGGTCTCTTTCAAGGTTAGCATTCTAACTCATGCTGCTCAGCAAACCACAAGAGGAATACACTTCCAAACAAATCTCTTCATTGTCCTAAGGCTTCAACAATGACTGAAAAGGCTTTAGGTTTTATCAACAGTATGCCAGACTTGGGCACCAGTCAAAAGATATGTTATCTTAGCAGATAAGGCAGGTCATTGGCATTTCTCAGGGAAGACTAAGGATAATGGGATTCTGGTCATCCTTGCCCCAGCTCACTCAGAGGGGACAGTTCCATGCTGAGGGAGGCAAGGAAGGAAGATAAGGGGCTAAGGCCCCTGCAGAGCACCCTGCCAGTAGAGCTGAGGTGGTAATTTCACCACCCCGCCCCCCAGAGCAGCAGCTCAGAGATTGTTCCCTGGGGACAGAGGTAGTCAATAAAAACAGAGTATACCAAAGCTGGCCCTGAAGGAACTGACTTTACTTGAAAGAGAAAGTGGTGAAGTCCAGGGATAAGGGTACTCAAAAACAATGGAGATGTAGGTGGTAGGCAGCATAAAGGAGGCCATAGCTCTGAGAGAACAAAAAGCTAAACCCTAGGTCAACTAGTTTAACATAGAGAACCAGGGAAAGAAACAGGAGCCTCTAGAGTCAGAACCAACCTCAAAGAGTGGTCTCAAATTCTACTACTGCAAAGGGGCCAGAAATTAATTAAATTGGACAGTGAAACAATTTATAACACATGGCATCTTTGAAAGACTAATGCAATTGGCCAGCTATTCCTGGAGCCTAGCAACTGGATATGATACCAAACAAGACCGCCAATGAGAATCTGCTAGAACCACCAGGAGCCCAGGGAGTGTGGCTAAGGACACCGTCTCAGTGGAACAAGTTTCACAATGCTGCACAGTGAAATAGACTTCACTAAAATAGAACAGCTATGACACTTCACAACGAAATAAGCAAAGAGACGATGACAAGTGTTGTAGAGGATGTGGAGAAACTGGAACCCTCACACCCTGCTGATGGAAACGTATAATGCTACAGCTGTTTTGACAAATAGTCTGGTAGTTTCTCAGGAGGTTAAACAGAGATCTGCCGTATGATATATAAAATAAATGCATAAATAACATATGCTTTATTTACACAAAGGATTATTTGGTAATAAGAAGATAGGAAATACTGATACAAGCTATACCATGAATGAAGCTTGAAGACATTATACTAAGTGAAAGAAGGCAGTCACAAAAGGAAAAATACGGCATTATTTCATCCAGGTGATAAATCCAGAATTGACAAATCTATATAGATAAAAAGTAGATTAGTGTCTGCCTACGGCTTGAGATGTGGTAGACCTTGGGAGAAAATAAGTGACCATTAGTGGGTGCAGGGGTTCTTTTGGGGGTTCTAAAATTGGAGGTAGTGGTGGTTCCACAACTTTAGGATTATACTAAAAGCCACTGAATTACATGCATTAAAGGGTACATTATATGGTATATGAATTATATCCAGTGAAGATGTTACTTTAAAAAATGCAAAGGTATAATCTCTTTGGACAGTTTGCTACACAACAGTTAAATAGAGCTTTTTCACTGGTGAATCTGTAGTGACATTTAACATGGACATTAGTAGCCAAGGGAGTCCCCAAGGTACACATGAAAGTGGTCTTCAAAGCAGAAAAAGTTAAAAACTACTGTTCTGGAAGTTTCACACTTCCTTGAAAAGCTAAACATAGGATTATCACAGGATCCAGTAATTCCACTCCTAGATATATCCAAAAGAACTAAAAAACTATGTCCACACAAAAGTGTATACACTATGTCCACAGTAGCATTATTCACAATAGCCGCCAACCAGAAACAACCCTCCAGGTCTACCAACTGAGAAATGAACAAAGTATAGCCCAGCCAAACAATGGAATACTGTTTAGCTATAAAAAGGAACGAAGTGCTGATTCATGCTACATGTGGATGAACCTTGGAAACATTGTTCTCAGGAAAAAGAAAGACACAAAAGACCACACACTGTGTAATTTCACTCATATGAAATGTTCAAAAAAGCCAAATCCACAGAGACAAAGCAGTTTTAGTTGCCAGGAGCTGGGGGGTGGTGGTGAAAGTGACTGATAATGGGTACAGGGTTTCTTTCTGGGGTGATGAAAATACCATGCAATCAGTATGTGGTACTGTTCCAACTATGCCCCCCCCCAAAAAAGAGCTATAAACCACTGAACTGGATACTTGAGGAGGTTGGATTTTATGGTATATGATTAATCTCTCAATTTAAAAAGCAAATGTCATTATTACAAGTATTAGTCAGATGCATAAACTTACCAAAATTCTTTTACGATCCTTTTCTGATAAGAACTTTACTGGCGGGTATTTCTGCGTGAAGCTGTAAAACATGAAGAAACTTTTAAGAGAAGTCAAACATCTCCTGTACTTCCACCTGTGAGCAGAGCACATGCCGGATGCTGGAATTCTTGGTTGGCTCCTTCTCCACGGGTGGAACCATGGAGCCCCTGGCTAGCCTGAGTTCAAGAACTACCTCCCCTAATCCTGTGTAGAGAATCAAGCTAAGGGCACGACTTGAGAGTCTATGGCTGAGAGGTGGAAATGTACGAAGCTCCAGGCAGCCATGAAACAGGCAGCTCTACCTCTACCCGGCCATTACAAAACAGGCAATGAGGGAGGTGGCGGCATTCTGGAGATCATATATCAGAGCCCGGATGGAAGACGGCTGCTGTGTGAAGTCACAGGCCCACGTCTGTGCCACACAAGGCTGAGAGAAGTTATTAACAAAACCGTCTCCTGTTCTGGGCAGTCTTACAATTCTTGCAGCCCCTTTTTGGACCAATGTCCCTGAGCAGTGACTGAGCATCAGCACTGCTTGTCTTTCGAGGTCTGCTCTGACCCCAGTGGAAGTCTCCCCTCATCTTTCGAAGCCCTCTTGCCCTCCTCAAGAAACCAAGGGTCCGCAACCCACACTGATGTTCCAGGAGCGGGCAACATAATTAGCATAGAAAACATCCAATGTGCCACAGTGATAACTGCAGACTTGAAATGTCCTCTTCAAACTGATTCACTTAGGAGCAAAAGTGCTCTACATAAAATCTGTGTGGTTGGCTTCATCATCGTTGTGTCAACTGGGGAGGAGCTGGGCCAGGCGGCAGAGTCCCTGTCCCCAGCACAAGCATGGCACTCGGGTGCAATCTTAAGGGCCGCTGAACTGATCAGGGCCCTTCATTAGACAGTTCATTAGACAGAGGACCTTGAAGTAGGAAGCATGCTTAAATTGGAGCAGAGGGTCTTCTACAATGAAGAAGCGTTTGCCTACAAAGAGGTTCCAGACTCTCAAAAGGTCCCCTTTGCAGACTTCAAAAGCAGAGGTAGGCAGATGGGTAAGTCTGAGGGCCTGGGTGGCGATGCTGGCCTTCCTTGTTAGCTCTGCACCACCAAGACCCCCAACAGCTCTGTGCAGCTCAGGATTTCCTGCTCTGTCCATGGCTCCCCTTCCGTGGGTCTGTCCTAGTCACAGACTGTCTTTCCCACATGCTGCCCACGGCAAGTACAGAGTAACTGATAGCAACAGTGCTGGGGTACAGGGGCCTCTGCCTCTGGTCAGGGGCTGCCCAGGAGGACTTGAGGAAGCCAGACAGCTGGGCTACTTGCCAAGCAACACTTCTAGTCATTCCATCTTCTTCAGTCACTCACGCAGGGACTGACAATGTCAAGCTCAGTGGTCTGCGGGCACCCCTCACACCTGCGGTAGCGCTCATCTTTGCTGAACACAGGACACCCAGGCCTCCAGCACCAGCTCCACACCCAGCCATGTGGCGCCAGGGACACCTTCCCTCCCAGGGCTGTGCTACGGTGGGAACCCACCGCCACAGATCTGCACTTCTCCCCAACTGTGGGAATTCATTCTCTCAATTGTTCTGGTCCTGGGGCTTGAATGCAGGGCCCTAAGCATGCTAGGGAAGAGGTCTACCACCGAGCTACAACCCCAGCCTGGAAAACCACACGGAAGGAGACAGACTCAGCATGCTCAATGAGGATCAGAGGCACAAGACTGCACAAGAGAATCCCAGGAGTGTGCACAGCCATCTGGAAACCAATTTAATCCAAGTTCTGAGCTTAGAACGCACTTACAGGATACCAAAATCTGAGGAGACGTAAGTCTCTTATATGAAATGGCGAAGTATTTGCATAGAACCTACATACCACCTCTCATATGCTTTAAGTCATCTCTAAGTTATGACACCTAAGACGACGAATGCTACACAAATAGTTGTTACACTGTACTATTTAGGAAAAAAATGATAAGGGAAAAAGTCTGTATATGTTCAAATACAGACACAATTTTCTCCCTGAATATTTGTAGTCTGTGGTTGGTTGAATCTGATGCAGAACTGAGGATAGGGAAGGCTGATTCCAAGTCCCTGTTTGAAAACTGAAAAGGAAGCCTGGTGTGCTGTTTATACCTGGGAGAAAATAGCAAATTGCTTTCTTACAGGAAACATACTTAGATAAAAAGGAAGCAGATTTGAACATTGCACAATATATTCACATATCAAAGCATCACACAGTACCTTAAAAATATGTACAAGTTTTGTGTTGATTAAAACAAAACAAAAAAACCTGAGTGAGGCTGAAGCAATACCACACCACAGAACTAATGTATACAGGATGGACTAAAAAATACTTCCAATATTGTGTGCTAAAACTTGTAATTTAAAAACTGAAATATCCTTTGGATTTCCTGCTTTGTTTTTCTTCAGTATGTAGCAACCATGTTTTAGATTTCATATGCAGTATCAAGTCATTCAACTTTTAAAAATTTTATACCCCATTTCTTCCTTGGAGAAATCGCACACATGAAGCTTTAACTGGACGGGAAAGCCATCAGGGTCCTGCCTCATATCAGGGTCCTGCCTCATATGATGTCACACTATTTGCCTTGTTACAGCCATGGATGACAGGGCACGGTGACTGGGTGCAGCTGCAGCTGGCAGGACCACACCCTGAGCTGGCTGCCCAGTGCTCCCAAGCACCTGCCGTAGTCGGGGCTGGAGAGCAGGCAGTGGAGAGGCACGAGGCTTCTTTTAAGGACTGAAATTCGTACCCAGTGTACTGGCTCATCCATTAACTCAGGAACCTTTAACTGAACACCTGCTCCATGCTAGGCACGGGGATACAGCAGTAAACAAGGCAGCAGGTTCCCACCCACAGGACACCTGCATTCCTGAGAGTCACAAGCAGGCAAGCAGAAGCAGGATGAAGTATGACACGAATAACGAACCTTTTCTTACACCTCCCCTAGTCAATCCTTTTTAAGTTATTGTATGTCATTCCAGATCCTAACTTTACTGTTTGGTAGGGCAGCCCATAAGCCCATAGATACTCTTACTTAGAACTTAAATTATCACTACTTGCTATTTATTCAAAGAGTATTTAAAGATACAGAGATGAAATTAAACAAATAGCATATAGCAGGCCCTGTGGATCCTCAGGTTTTGCATCCATGAATTCAACCAACTCTGGATCAAAAATGTTTAAAAAAAAATCATGTTGGAGTCAGGCATGGTGGCACACACCTGTAATACCAGTATTTGGGAGCCTGAGACAGGAGGATCACTGTTGAGGGCCGTTTTAGAACACACACTGAGATTTTCATCTTGGAATGGCTCAGTTTGAATACATGGTATTTGGCTGGGTTGGGATTTGTCTGCAAGTGGACACATTCCAAAGGACCTGGTATAATCCTCAAGGTGCGGTCTTCTATGTCATCCCCACCCAGTAATACTTAATCCCTCCTTCCTCCAAGCTTGTCACATGTCTGTCTCACTGACTTTCCTTATGGTAACTTGTGACAATTGCTAGCTTCTGTGTTTGATGAACTTTTATGATGCCTTGTCTGAAGTTTCTATAAAAGTAAGAAACTGGCTACAGATGGTCAGGAGAATTACAATCTATCTCCTCCCTGACCCCACAAATATTAAATATAATTCTTTCAAAATTAATATATCTGACTCCATGTCATTTTCGTGTGAGAAGACTATTGTCAGGAAGCTGCCTAGAGCAGAGACCTTCCATGGCAGGAACAATGGAATAATTTTCAGAGAGCTGCCTAGAGCAGTGATCTTCTGTGGTGGGACTACAAAGCAAGCAGTGTCCGCTAGAGCCCATGATAGAGCACAGGTTCGCGGCCAGCCTCAGCAACTTAGTGAGACCCTGTTTCAAAATAAAAAAACATAAAACAGGGCTGGGGGTGTAGCTCATATGTAGAACGCCCCTGGGTTCAAGCCACAGTACCACACACATCAAAATAAAATCGTGTTGGTACTGAACATATATAGACTTATTTTTTGTCATTATTCACTAAACAATACATTATAACAACTATTTACATAGCACTGACATTGAAATAGGTATTATAAGTCATTTAGAGAAGACTCCAAGTATAAGGGAGGATGTCCACAAGTTCTAAGCAAATACTGCACCATTTTATATAAAGCATTTGAGCATCTGTAAGATTTCAGTATCCACGAGGAGGTCCTGGAACCAATCTCCCACGGACATCAACAGACAAGTGTATAATCAAGATATTAAGAAATGGGGATATGATAAGGAAAAGAAAAAGCCCACATATAAATCCACTTGCTCAGACTTGCGCAGTGGTAGTGACATCATCTCTCTATATAAATACAACTTTTAACCTTCAAAAATCTTCTCACTTCTTGAAAGCCACTTTGCTCAAAGTGACAAGCACATCAAGAAAACATATTGCAAGTTACATTCTTATCTTGCCAGTATCAACGT
Organism: Glis glis; assembly: GCA_004027185.1. Taxonomy (NCBI): domain Eukaryota; kingdom Metazoa; phylum Chordata; class Mammalia; order Rodentia; family Gliridae; genus Glis; species Glis glis. The sequence continues at coordinate 10,932 of PVJS01021242.1, forward strand.
GGTTATGTGATCTTTCTTATCACAGTCAGGAAAAATAAAACCAGACGGAGCTCCATCAATTTCCAGCACAAAGCCTTTCAGGGCCATCGGCACCTGACTTTCTAAATGAAACAATAACTCCAGGTTCCTTCATCCTTGGACTTGCTCGCCAACTTGAAAAACAACTGTCTTAGATGAGAAACCAATATGCAGACCCGAGAGGAAACCGTTTACCCTCTGCCCCTATTTTAGAGGCAGCTCTCCCAGTGTGACAAGAATGTGTTACTGCTAAGCGCTTATGATTAAATTGTTACTTGTACTTCTCTTTCTGGTTTAAAAGCACAAAGAACACTACAAAAAATATCAAAGGCGAGCACATGATTCTCATATCGTAAGAGATTTTGTCTCTGAGCTAGTGCCTTAGGGGAGTAATCTAATTGATTTTTTTTCATAAGTTTTTTGTCTAAAGAAAATGATCACCAGTAGACAGACTTTTTCTGGACCAATGTAAAACTCATAGTGGGTTATTTCTTATCATAAACAATTTTCTTTTTTTGCAGTACTGGAGATTGAACCCAGGGGCATTCTACCTCTGAACTACACCCTCAGCCCTATTTTTTATTCTTTATTTTGAAACAGGGTCTCACTAAATTGTGGAGGGCCTCACTAAGTAGCTGAGGCTAGCCACGAACCCAGATCCTCCAGTCTCAGCCTCCCAAGTATTGGGACTACAAGTGTGTGCCACCACGCCCGGCTAACAATTTATTTAAAAAAAAAAACCTTCAATTAGAATCTCTCAAATTATGCAGTCTTATTGAAGGCAGACTTTCTGGCTCGCATCCGATGAAATGTTAGGAGAAGTAGAATTTCAGCACGAAATCATGGTAATGAAAACTTAAAGCACAAATAACAATAAATAATAAAGGGTTACTTTGGGAGTGTAAGAAAAGACCAATTCTTTGTTTCATACTTCATTCTGCCTCTGCTCTATATTTCTATGATAAACTGTTAAAAACAAATAACAGAGCCGGGTGTAGTGGCACACACTTGTAATCCCAGTATTTGGGAGACTGAGACAGGAAGATTACGGCCAGCTCTAGCTACTTAGTGAGGCCCTCCACAAACTAGCGAGACCGTTTCAAAATAAAAAATAAAAGAGAGCTGGGAGTGTAGCTCAGAGGTAGAATGCCCCTGGGTTCAATTCCTAGAACTACCAAAAAAAAAAAAAAAAATGACAGCTTCTACTCCAGTAAGAGTTAAAAGAGTTTGCCCAAACACTCCGTTGAGGATAAGAAAGTGAAGAGAACGGAGGACACTTGTGAGGAATCTTGTTGATGCCTATTCTCCTTCTAGCACTCAATGAAAACCAAAGAAAAACCACTTGCCACGTCTTCCTTTTGGTTCTGGGCGTGATAACGAGCTCAGAGAATGCTAAAAGGTATCATCCAAACGTATCCCAGAAGAAAAAATACTGTATATATTTTCAAATGAAAGTTTCAAAGCTGGGCTTGGTGGGGCACACTTGTAATCCCAGTACTTGGGAGGCTGAGACAGGAGGATCACAGGTTCAAAGCCAGCCTCAGCAACTTAGTGAAGCCCAGATTGCAAATAAAATATAAAATGGGACTGGGGGTATAGCTCAGAAGTAGAAGGCCCCTGGGTTCCATCCCCAGTACCACAAAAAATAAAATAAAAAATAAAAAATAAATGAAATTTTCATTTTTAAATTTCCGAGAACTCAACTATTAATCTCAACATACAATGTTTTCACATATGTATCTCAAAGAAAAGACCCAATTGATTCAGAAGAGCGAGTGACAGAGTGAGGGTGTTTGTGTGATACTCACACGCTCAGGAGGATCAGTCCCAAGGCTAACTGACAAGGAGGACATTACCCTAGAATCTGACTCAAATGGAAGTTTCTGTCTTATTATTTAATTCTTCCCTCCCAGCCACTAAGTCCTTGAATTCTGATGCACTGGGTGACAAAGCAGAGAAACGAGTAGACCTGCGGTATCACAGGCTTATCACATCCAGTTTCTCACAGTGCTTACATGTGGCACTCTGTTTTACGCCCTCCAGAGGGCTCTCTCGTTCTGGACTTTGTTCAACTAATCAATAGATGCCAGAGACCATCCAGCCACTTTGCAGAAGTGCAAAGAAGGTTAAGACCACGTCTCAACTTCTCTGTCTTCAATCTGCAGAAATTCAGGAATTCATGGGGTGGGAGCAAGGAAGATCTCATCACTCCTATATCTTCTTCTTCTAATGTACTGACTATTGGGATAGTATGCTCAAATGGAGAAAAAAACCCCAAAAATGTTTATGTGGACATTTATTTAGGTTGTCATGGCTTATAGGCATCAAACTGATGTTAGAAGGATTTTTAACTGAGCATCTGTGGTCGAGCTTCAGCAAGACCACTGGAAAAATAAATTCTATAAGTGAATAGAAATAAATCATTTTTTTTTCCTGGAGAGAATCTATAGCTTTCATCAGAAATAGTCCTTTGTGACAAAAGGATAAACACAGTTTAGAAATACTGCATTCAAACTTTAAAGTAGAAACTTATCTTCTCACAGAAAAGTCCTTTGTCTTGAGAATGCCTTAGGTCTTTCATATTCTCGAAGTTCATATACGACTTTCACATGTAAGTTCAACTGAGATGAACTTGTATTCCATATTGACCTCTCCTGTCACATAGCTAAGAGATATGCATTTTCCTAAACTCAAAACAAAAAGTGCACTTACCTTTTTTCCAAATCTCTGATTTTCTCTCTTAGTGGTTCAACAATCTAGAACAATAATAACCAAAATCAGTTTTAAAGCAAAGACAATCTACCACTGCTTTTACTCTAGTCTGATGGGTCAGATACACATGGCATAATGAAAAATAGATTTTAATCCCTTCTACAAATTCATTTTCAGTTTGAAATAGAAATAAAGCACTTGAATCATAATGCTAGTCGGCTCAAGCAGGTCAACTCCACGGAGCAACTCTTACTCCACAGATGTCTAAGTCTCTTGGAACATTCGCCTTTCCCTCGCCCTCCTTACTAGGAAAAATGGAAAAGGTGTTTTATTAAAAAACAGGCAGATCAACACTTTCCATCTCTTTGGGAACTAAAGAATCCCCTAGGTGTGGCCCATATAATCTTAACATATTTCTATAATCTTACCCATGTTATCAGCTCCAGCACATACACTGCAGGCTGTAAGTCAACCTACATCCAAACGTGCTACCACCCACCCTGAGCTCAGGCAGGAGTAACCCAAGGCGATCCCTAGGACTCCCACAGCCCATGCTACAATAGTCTAGCTGTCTCTCTATTTGCTTATCTATAAGGATAGGCAATTGTTTTAAAATAGGAAGCGCACAATCCAGGGAAGTGCTAGCTTGCAGTTAGGTAGGCGAGTGACTGACCACCTGTGTATATGGAAGCTCTTCCTGTTTCCCACCCATGTCCTTGCATTTGTTTGGGGGTACTTTGCTTTTCAGTCTCTTCTCGGTGCAACCATCTTTTAAAGGTAATCACTTCCCTGTCTCTAAGAAAGGCTCACTTGAAGTCATGGAAAAGTTTAAACGCATTTTGCTCTGAAGGTGGCATCTGGTGGAATATGCCACGCTCTATAAAAAGGGGCAAATGGTGACGCAGAAACTGCATCTATGGCATAGCACAAAGTCTCCTCTTAAAGAAGGGAATGCTTTTTTGAGAGATGGTTTCAAAATCATGGCACAGCATCAAGCTGCCACAATCAGTGTACCAGCACAAGCAAAGGAAGTGAAACCGACAAATACAGGGTACAACAGAAGCAAAATGTGCAGAAGAAACTAACCTCTTCAATCTTGCTTTCAATTTTTAGTTCACCGTTTTCCTGGATAGACCTGTTGAGTAGAAAACTATAAGACTGAGATCAATTGAAAGACCTGGTGACTTCAAGATTTGTTCCTCAACACAATATCATAAATCAAGGGTTGCAGACCATCCTCTGGGTACCAGCTGTATGTACCAATTCCCCCAGTAGGGGGCGCACCACAGGAAAATAAGACTGGGAGGAGAGAATCCCGTCAAGTCCATCTACAGTCAGTTTTACCAAATTGATTGCTTCTATTAAACTAAAATGATCTTACCTCCACATTACAACATGGGATTTTAAATTGGAAGCAGGAAGCACATGTATAGGAGTAAATTTTTCTCTGCTGGGCTTTCCCAGGGATTTAACACAAAATGGAGTTTTTCCAAGTCAAAACAGAGCTCCTTTAAATGGGATCTGAGCACCCCGCCTAGCCACACACAGCAGCCTTTGTCAGGAGACAAGCACACCCCGCGGTAGGAATCAGATCAACACTGCCCCACCCACGGTGCAAAACCAACTCCACATGAACAGCCTGCTGGGGGCCGTGCCCTCCTCCTCCCCTCTCCTGTAGCCCTGTGCAGCAGCACTGAAATTCCAAGGCTAACTTCACCATCGCAAACTTGCCATTCCTCCAGTTTTTAATACCATGAAATAACAAAGTGGAGCGGGTTTTTCTTTAACTGGAAAACTGTACTAACAGTACCAAATTTGCTTTTACAATGAACGCTTATTACTTTTTTACTGATTACTTTAAAGGGGCATTTTTTTTTTTGGGGGGGGTTGAGATAACACAAGGATTTTTCTTTGACAAGTGTCTCTCCTGCCCTATTAGGAAGCACAAATCATGCATGCTCCAAACAGGACCCTGGAGCCTGAGCCTGGCACAGACAGGTGCTCTCAGCATTCACATCCAGTACGGCTTGAGCATCCCTAACCTGAAAATCCAGAAATCCACAGTCCAAAACACTTCCAAATCCCAACTTGTATGCAGACACAATGTCTCTCACCAGTAGAAATTCCACACCAGACCTTTTCACACTCAAAATACAGGTGCGCTAAAAATATTCTAGATTACCTTTACACTATGTGTGTAAGGTGCATATGAAACATAAATTAATTCTGTGTTCAGACTAGGGTCCCATCTCCAAGATATCTCGTTATTCATATGCAAATGTTCTTTAAAAATTCAAAATGCAAAAGCTCTGGTCTCAAATGTTTGGGATAAGGGGCACTCTAGCTGTAGTTGGCTCTCTGGGGCCAAAGGGCCAGCTGTAATTTCCCTGGAACAACAGCTCCTTTATCAGAGGCAAGCCACCCAGAAATGCAATTTACATTTTAGTAGGATGAAAGCTAGGGTCACCCCACTGTTATCTACTCGAGAAGGTGCAGGTAGGCAATACAGAGGAGCTGACCATTGTCTACATCTGGGCTTTCCTTGGGTAAACATTAAAATCAGCTGCATTCCTTGAGAACATCCACAGCAGAAAAGAAATAGCCCAGATGTGTGAACAGCAAAACACTCAGTTTTATGTTTAAAATATTCGATTAACCCATGACACCAATACTATATGGGTAACAACTTAAGAGTGTCTACAAAACCCCAACCACAATACCCAAGTAATTAAAAGCAATTACCTCATATTAACGAAGTTGCCCCAAACAGCTGTAAGAGAAAGAAGAAGAAAAAAGAGTCAACATTTAAGTCTGCAATATTCAGGGATCCCAACAGATAAAATTTTAATTTTTAACCTACATATTAGAGTTCACTGAAAAATCTAAATTGTAGTTCATAAAGACAATAAAATGCACACTTTGTTTTCAGAAGAATTAAGTCCTACTAAAAAGTAAAAACATGATCCTATCTAGCACCGTAATTCTGGCACCTGGAGTTCAGGGGTGCGGTGAATGTGCTTTGAAAAACAGTATGTCCTCAACATACTGTTTCAGGAAGTGTCAGTCACAAAAACCAAAGAACTGCACGTCTCAAAGAGAACCCAGTGTTCGACCCAACCTGTCCCTTTATATGTTGGTGAAAACAAAACCCAGAGAAGCTAAATGAGGGCCTGAAGATGGGTCACAGCACCACCAGGAGTCCATCCTTTCTCAGCAGGTGCCCTTTCCCTCCTGCCCTAATTTCTCATCTCCTGGCCCCCACTTTGGTGTGCAGGAGACTGTGTGCCTGAGACCAGTGGCCTTCCGTAAATGTGCAATCATCAGCCCTGACCCAACAGTGAACTCTTACCATGGATGATTTTAACATCCAACACAGGATGAGCATCCCTTATCTGAAAAGTCAAAACCTGCAGTGCCCCAAACTGAAAAGGTTTTGAACCTTGATATGTCGCCACAAGTGGAAAATTCCACACCATGAAACTTTGTTTCAGGCGCAAAAAACACTGTTAAAGTTACCTGCAGGATTATGTCATAGCGGCCTCTGCCGAGAACCAGTGGCGCTCATGTTTTATACTCGTTGAATGCGTCCTACATGCCTGGCACTCTTAAGTGCTTCCTGGCACGAGAGTTGAACACAGAACAAATACAAAGTCCTAGGGCTGGCGGGTCTGACCTTGGGAAGGCGGTGAGGTTAGTGTCCAATAACTTCAGGCATCTTCACAGAGCCACACTCTGGCACACAGCAGGGGCTTAATACATGCATACTGAAGAGAATTCGGTGCCCCAAACATCCCCCCATAAGAAATACCCCTTGCGAAAAAAAGGATTGTTGATTCCATGAAAGCACATCTCTCTTCAGAGAAGGAAGCTACTGAGAGAAAAGGCAGCAATAAATAAGCAAATGGAAGGAACCAAGAAATGGGAGAAATTAAAGCTACACTAGATTCATTATTCATTTAAAAAATCCATAAAGAGTGTTTATAAAGTCAGGGGGCGTGGTGGCACACGCTTGTAATCCCAGTACTTGGGAGGCTGAGACAGGAGGATCCGGGTTCGCGGCCAGCCTCAACTACCAAGTGAGGCCCTCTGCAACTTCGTGAGACCCTGTTTCAAAATAAACAATAAAAAAATAGGGCTGGGGGTGTAGCTCGGAGGTAGAATACCCCTGGGTTCAATCCCAAGTATCACACAAAAAAAGGAGTGTTTATACCCTTGAATCATATGATTTTACTATTCTTTTTATTTTTCATACTTTTGTTGGTGTCATGTAATTATACACCATAGTGAGATTCAAAGTGATACAAACATGTGTGCACACATTACTTGGTGTACTTCCCTCAGTATATCTGCTCCCGCCTCCCCCTTCCTCCCTCTCCATACAGGTCAGTGAGATTGGTAAAATTATGTCATTTGCAGGAAAATGGATGGAACTAGGGAATATTATGCTAAGTGAGATCAGCCAGTCTCAGAAAGTCAAGGGTCATATGTTTTCTCTCATGTGGAAGCTAGAAGAAAAATAGGAAACGAAAGGGAATTCAGTCAAATGAGGAATGATTTTACTTTTAAATATTCCCAGGAAACAGCATATATACAGGAAAGTTGTCTTCACAAAAATATCATTATCACCCCACGCAAAAAGGAATAGCCCAAATGCCCGACAACTGGGGACTTGCTATATAAATTATGGTATAGCAAGCGAGGTGTAGTGGCACACATCTGTAATCCCAGTACGTGGGAGGCTAAGACAGGGGAACCTCAGGTTGGAGGCCAGCCTCGGCAACTTAGTAAGACCCTGAGCAACTTAGTGATACTGTTTCAAAATAAGAAATAAAACAGGACTGGGGGTGTAGCTCAGAGGTAGAAGGCCTCTGGGTTCAACCTCCAGTACAAAAAAAAAAAAAAGAAAAACAAAATAAAATAAATTATGGTATAGCCATTTGATGAAATCAGAAAGCCCTTGAGTATGAAACTGTTGTAACCTGTATAGGGGACCCCTGTCCCCTCCCCCCTTCATAAGGGTCTCAGCCAACACCTCTACAACACAGACAGATTAACAATAAAAAAGCATAACTGTGTTTAATCACAGTTTTACATGACAAGGGAGCCTTCAAAATGAGGACTGAAAGACATAAAGGAAAATGTCTATTTTATCCTTTGGTTGGACAAAGCAGGGACAATTATGTAGAAATGTGACTGGACAAAGAACAAGCTCATGGCTACAGACTGCATGGGGAAATCAGCAAGGCCTGTCCAGATAGATCCCCCTGGCCTCTGGGCAGCGATCCTATGACCTACTATCCAACAAGGTAGGTCAGAGAATTGCCTTATGGCCAGCTCTGAGACAGAGAGGTGGGGCAAGGGTAGAGCACTATTTCTAGACTTTATGGCTGGCTTTGGGGGAAAAGGACTCTAGTTTCTATGACCTGCCTTGGGGAAGAGGAATTCTGGTCTCTATGGGTTGCTTCCAGGGAAACCAGGAAGCAAGAGACAAGAGGGTAGAAGGGCAGAGAGACCTTGGGTCAAAGGCTGCTTCTGAGGCCTTCCAACATCCTTTAGTTCAAAGTACTCAGCCTGCCAAAGCACTGTGACTTTGGGGTATCATTTTCTGGGCCCAACACCATTCTGACAGTAGCAGATGAAATATATATATATAGTGTGTCAGTCAGCTTTCTATCACTGGAAGAAAATACCTGAGATAAACGACTTAAAAGGAGGAAAGGTTCATTTTGGCTCACAGTTTCCGAGGTTTCAGTCCACAGCCACTTGGCCCCGTTGCTTTGGGCCTGTGGCAAGGCAAAAATATCTTTTTCAAGTGCATGTCTCCAATACCCCCATTTCCTCCTGCCAGGCCTCACCTCCTAAGGGTTCCACTACCTCCTAACAGTGCCCCTGGCTGGCAACCAAGCCTTCCACACACGAGCCAAATCATAACATCCAGTATGATTTCCACTACTAAAAAGTACATTAAGAAAGAAAACTGTGAAACCGCCCAAATTCTGAGTTTATGTGTTGACATGACAAACGGCTTCTTCTGTTATTTAGGTGCTTGCCTGGCTTCTAAAAAAGGAGGGAAGAGAGGTTTTTGCTAAACTCCAGGCCCCTGTTACCCTGTTCTCAGTCTCTTCCTAAATACCTGTGAACAACTGGGTCAGTCTCAGTCTACACACTCCAGGCACTGCTGCTGCTCCGCAGAGGTCACCCATGAGGCTGCAGCTGCTGCCAGCCCACAGCACTCGTCTTTCCTGTGCTAGCTCAAAGAAGTGCATGGTTTCCTCTGGCGTTAGGATGAAGCTGCTGGTCAAAATAGACTAGGAGCAGTCCCTCTCTGACTGCTACAAAACTGTGTACATGAAGAATTATTCATTCCTTAACATGCCTTCCAGGTGGGTAGCATCGTTTTGACAGTCTTTTAAAATCGTTTTCTGGTTGCTGGTTTATTCAGCATTGTTCTTTTCAACTTTTGCTGGAGCCCATTTTAAATGTCTGTTTCAGAGAGATCTCTCGATCCTTCTATCATGTCTCAGTCCAATTCAGGGCATCTAAAGCTGCCTCCCCTCCCAGACACCTGCTTCTAGAGCCCGCTCCCCTTTCCCACTGGTCCTCCTTAAGCATCTCTCCCCAGGAGGTGGGTGGGGCCCTACAGAGTGACGTCCAAGCCACAGCTTCACCACCCTTGATAAATGGCTGAGAATGGACATACATGAATAAGGTCCAGATCTGTTTCTGCAGCTCAGACCTCGCAGACTGTTGCTCCCCCAGAGATGCTCTCTCCTCCTAGCTGCTCCCCCCTCCACTCCAATCAGACCTCTACAGCAGGTCTCCTTTGCACTTCTCTCCCTGGGACTCTCCACCCTTCCCAAACTGCTGGCCACACCCAACCATCTGGGTGTCATCGCAGGTGGTCTCTGGGCCACCTCCAAGCACTGCTAAGCTCCCCAGAGCACTCCATCCCCAGGAAAGCATCCTGGCCTCCTTCCTGCCCTGGGACACTGGAGGCCCCGTGTCGCCATAGCACCCGCTTCCCATTTTGTTCTAATTGGCAGGTTACAGGAGGGTCCCTCTGCAAGATGAGGTGTCTTACTCCCATCAGCAACAGCAGGCACATGCCACCCAAGCACCAAAGTTAGTCAAGTGCGTGTCAGGAATTTTGTCCCTTTTCTTAAGATATTCACCTTCTGTTTATTATTTATTTCCAGGAGCGTTATAACCAATTAATCATTACCGTGTTTTTATGTCAAGGGTAAGTGGCCTCCTTTTATTTTATTTGTTTGTTTTGCAGTCCTGGGGATTGAACCCATCTCACGCATGCTAGGCAAGTGCTTTACCATGTAGCTACATTCCCAGCCCTTTTTATTTTTTATTTTGACACAGGGTCATGTTAAGTTGCTCAGGCTGGTCTCACACTTGCAATCCTCCTGCCTCAGCCACCGCACCCAGCTTTGGCCTCTGGGCTTGGTGGTGTGTGCCTGTAATCCCAGTACTTGGGAGGCTGAGACAGGAGGATCATGGGTTCAAGGACAACCTCAGCAAGTAGTGAGACTCTCATCAACCTAGTGAGATCCTATTTCAAAATAAAAAATAAAAATAGGGCTGGGGGTGTAGCTCAGAGGCAGAATGCCCCTGGATTCAATCCCCAGTACCAAAACAAAACAAACAAAAAAATGATCAAAAGCTCCACCTGCTTTACTTTAGAGAACAGAAAGAAATACAGCACCCAGCCTAGACCAAAGAACTGAGGCACGAGGCAGGCAGGACAAGCCCCGCACTGAACCCTTGCTCTAAGGGGGACGACACACCCAATTCCCAGCAGTCAAGGAACCTTGTTCCTGTAGTTTTGTGAAGAGTAGTCTGGAATGCTGCAGGTCACAGACTTGAAAAGTTAAACACTATTAAAAATTAATCTCGCTTTTAGAACTGTGCGACCTTACCATGCTTCAAAGGGACAGCTGGGCATGACCAATAAATGTACTCTGTACATCTTTGAACGGAATTAAACCCTTAACACATAATACCAGGAGTCAACATCCAAAAAAAAAAAAAGTAAGTATAGTTAAGGGCTGTAGAGTGACACGGGTCAACAACAGACTGCATATACAATGGTGGTCTCATGAGATATGGCCTAGTGACATCACAGCCGAGTGACGCCATAGCCACTGTGATGCTTAGCGCGAGGCATCCCTCACGTTTTTGGTGACACTGGTGTAAAGAAACCTGTGCTGAAAGTCATACAGAGCTATAGCAACACAAAATATGTACAGTACACAGTACTCCACTGTGACAATAAATGGCAACGTGACTGGTTTCCGTATTTACTATCATGTATTTCTTACACACTGGCAGCAGTCTCACACTTCTGATGTTTACCACGTCTCGTGACTGCACCAAGAGGCCACGCTGAGTGACTCACTCATACTATCTAGGTGTGTGTAAGCATCTCTATGATGTTCACACAATGACAGAACTGCCTAATGACACCTTTCTCAGAACATGCCCCCATGTGTGCCAGGTGACTATAAAACAACAACAAAAAGTTATTCACTGTTATTGATAAAGGGTTTAAAACCACATTGTGTTACATAGATCTCCAGATACTTTCACTGATTCTAATTTTTGTATAAATTTTAAAATACTACATATGCAAACTAAGGTATATCAATTTTCACAATTATGATATGATGTCTGTATCTAAACTCTGGTGGGCAAGAAAATCTACATGGTGTTACTGGTTTTTACACAAAGGGGCCTCCAACGTGGCACTTTCAAAACCTGTCCAAAAACTTCTGTGACATACCTTCCATGGAGGCTGGAATGGGGTGTGTGTGTCTCTTTGTCCTTCCCTGAATCTGGTGGCCTGTGTTGCTGGGGCCACAGGGAAGAGCAGAGATGACACTATGTGACTTTTAAAGCTAGGCACAGACAGCCAGGTCCTGGGACATTCCATCCTCATTTGCTGGGACACTCCATCTTGGAGCTTTGGGTCACCATGGAAGAAATCAGACCACACCAAGGGTGGGGAGGTGGTGCCCGGGCACTCTACAGCCAGTGACAGGCGAGTCTGTTCTGAGGGGCGACGAAGAAGCCACCCACGGGTGAGTCCTCCAGCCCGGCTGTCTGATTCATCCCCAGTGAGGTCCCAGCCACTACAAAACACGGAAGAGCCATCCTCCTTTCAATATTCTGACCCACAGAACCAAGAAGCAGAATACAATAATAGCTAGGTTTTGCCACTATGCTTTGAAGTGGTTGGTCCAGCAGCAAAACCTAACCAGAACACAACAGAGCTGGGTCTGTAACCACCTTTAACTTTAACCAAGGACACTCGGTTCAGTCCTCAATTAAGCCAGGTACTGGAGCTAAATTCCTCCCATCCAAAGCTTCTGTACCAAGTATGACCACACCCCTCCTCGAGTTGGAGAGTTGGAGGCACAGCTTTGCAGAGCAAGGTCAAGTCTGCAGTCCTGGGAAATCCTGGGGACATCCCGCAGCCCAGCTGCTACCCCTAGACTACTCCTGCCCCACTGAACAAAACATCAACGATGCCTGGGAAAGCTGCACCTTTATTCACCTCCAGAGAAGCCCAACAACGCAAGTGCTCTGGAAAAAAGCAAATATTTGACTCTCCTTGGACCAACTTGGAGGTGGCACAATTAAAATGTTTTCTCAACGCAGATAAGAGCACGCATCACTTGTAGTAAGAAAAGCACTGAACTTCTGCTTCAACTGCCCGGAAGGTTCAAACGAGAAGATACTGTTCTGTTTTTAATTCTTCAAACACAAAAAGGTGATAGGCAGGAGAGAGGGAGCGTCCCAGTCTCCAGTTCTTACTGGAAGAAGGAGGTGCTAAAAGGTCAGGCAGCACGCGCCACCAAAGAGGCTGGATGAATGGGGTGCCTTGCTGGATGAATGGGGCGCCTTGCCTACTCCAACCTGGGGAAGCCTCAGCCGCTGTCCTCAGCCTGCCAGGCTGTGTGCGTGCTAAGCAAGGGGTTGTGCAGCATGAGAACCACCCCAGATTAAAAGGCAGCTGAAAACAGGCTCCAGTAACCGGCATGCTTTGTCAACCTCGAGCGCAGAGAACTAACCAGTCAGACCTCCCTGTGGCCCTCGCCCTGCTCTTGGCCATCCTGGAGGCCAGACTTCCAGGGAAGAGCCCAGAAGAAGACCAGACGCCAGTCCTTTGCGCTCTCTGTCCTGCAGCCCCCACAGCCTCAACTGGTAGGACCTGAATTCCGGCTATAAACCCTCATTAGTAAACTTAAACCTTCTCACAGGCTTACCCAATAAAATCCTACTGCTATGGTTGGAATGTGCCCTCCAATATTCATGTTGAAATTTAATTACCATTATGGCAGTATTAAGAGGTAGGACTTCTAAGAGACAATTAGTTCATGAGGGCAGAGCCTTGGTGAACGAGTTAAGATCAATATCTTGGGAGTGGGTTAGTTACTGCCCGAGTGGGTTTGTTATAGACACGGGCTCAGCCCAATTCCCTCTCTTCATCTTTCACATGCTTTATCACAACCACAGGCCTTCTATCATTTATCGCTATTTATCACACAGCAGGGAGGCCTTCAGGAGATGTGGCCCCTTGACCTTGGGTCTCCCGGCTTCCAGAACTGTGAGTCATAAAAACTTCTATCCTTTATAAATTATTCAGTGTTTGGTATTCTTGTCATAGCAGCAGAAAACAGACTAAGACACCTGCCAACATTACCAGGGGCAAAATTTTGCCCCAAGAGTTACTTTTTAAAAAGGTAATTAAAAGTACAGGAAACCAGTAGAATGTGTAGATGACGTCTGGACCTTTAAAAGTCTTTATAGGTAAAAATGTCAGCGTTAAGTAAAAAGGGCAGTAGAGAATACACATAGGAGAGTCAATGTTCTGCTTTTTAAGACTATATACATCTTTAAAACAATGTGTGTACTTTTTTATACTATACTTTTATACTAAAAGGAAGTCTGGTGGACATTACATAAGACCTTTCTATATATTTGCATTGTATTATTTAATTTCTAAACTCACAGGTAGAAAGTTTTAAACACATTTTGTAAGTCTGTAGAGGACGATGAGTTGGTTTGTCTAGTCCAAGTAGGGCACTATGATGGCTTTCAAAGTGTCAGGTAAAATCCTCCCAACTTGTAAAGCGAGAAGAGCCTGAAATTCAAAACCAGTTACTTAACTGTCTCAAGGAAATTCGTGACTGTTTTAAAATTAGTCCGAATGAGGGCAATCCCCTTACACAGGGAGGGAACCAGCCCTCTGGGTGGACAAGGACAAATGGTGTATCCGCCTGCCCGCCCGAGTTCCCAGACCCTGGCCGCAGCCTCACCTGGAAACCTGCTGGAAATGCAGATACTCCGGTCCACCCGCAATGCAGATGCAAATGTTTGTTAAATGCAGATGCTCCTGTTATGATCTGTGTGTCCCCTCAAAACTGGTATGTTGAAACCCTAACCCCCAATGTGATGGAAATGGAGCTGGGGGCTTGGGGAGGTGAATCCGCCATGAGTGTGGGGACCCCATCATGGATTACTTCTAAGAGGAAGAGACACCAGAGCGCCCTCTGCCTGCCATGTGAGGACACAGCGAGAAGGCAGCCGTCCACAGGCCAGGAAGAGGGCCCCCTCCAGGAACTGAAAGAGCCAGCACTCTGAGCTTGGGCTTGGAAGCCTCCAGAACTGGGAAATAGAAATTCCTGTTGTTATAGCCACCCAGTCTCTGGTACTTTGTTCTAGCAGCACGAACCGACTACAATAATCCCAGAATCGGAAGCACTGGGCTGGGGGCGTCTCCTGGCTTCCGGCCAGTGCTCCACACGGCGCCAATGCCACTGAGAGTTGGGAAGCTCTGCTGCAGGAGGCCCCCCTTGGTACTTCTTGCTTGCTCAAATCCTCTTAAGTCATTCCACGCCTCGGTAAGTCCAAGAACGCAGTTAAACAAATGTCACAAATAACCCCTCTGCCAACACCCCTCTGTGGATGACAGTGACACCAGACTTCCGGGTGTCCCTTTCCCTTGTCACTGCCCATCCTTCCCCGGACAGCGGCCGTCCTGATGATCCGTCCTTCCAGATGCCCGTCCACATCAGGGCCTGGTCACTGCATCACCAGGTAACCTTCGTCAAGGTTGTGCCTCTGCGTGTTCCTTCTTGCCAGCTGCTTTGTCCTGCCTAATATTTCCAAGTTCTCCCAAGAATTTTGATTGCCGACTTCCAATTATCAAAACATCTTGCTGGGCGTGGTGGCACATGACTGTAATTCCAGTACTTGAGAGGCTGAGACAGGAGGATCAAAGGTTTGAGGCCAGCCTCAGCAACTTAGCGAGGCCCTCAGCAACTTAGCAAGACGGTGTTTCAAAATAAAAAAATAAATAAAATAGGGCCAGTGGTGTAGCTCAGAGGTAAAATGCCCCTGAATTCATTCCCCAATACCACACACACCACATACACACACACACACACAAATCTTGAGCATGCACCCCACATACAGATGTATATATGCGCCACTGCATTCTGTGCATAACAGTAATAAACAATATAAAAAATGGAACAAAAATGTTACACATATTGTTCTACAATCTCTTTTCACAACACTCCAAATGGGGAGTTCCATGGGGCTCAGCCTCGGTGGCCTAATGCATACCTTGCACCAGGCCTCACTCCGGCCCCTCCCCATCTAAACCCAGAGCCCAGTTCTGCTCCTCCATCCTTTGCAACCAACAAGCTGGACTGCCCACAGCCTGCCCACTGAGCCCACTGCGTGCCTTAAAGCTTCCTGTATCCTGTATCGGGTTTGCAGTTCCCAACCGTGAAGTAATCGGTGTCTGACCATAAACAGACCTCTCTCTCTCTGATGGACTGCAGGTGGCACTGCTGATAAAGCTCACTCAGGACACTGCTCTGGGCAGGGCCTCCTGTGGCCCCCACTGCACAGCAAAGCCCTATAGGAACACAGGTGTCCTGCTCTCCCCTCCCCGAGGGCACCCAGTGCTCCTACTCTTGGCTCCCCATTCATACACAAAGCAAGCACCCTGTACAAATGTAGGCCTACCTCGGGGTTCCCCTGCCTGTGCTCCTGAGGACACCTGAGGGACCCTCAGTGATGAGGCCCTGCCTGCCACCCCTCCAGCCTCCTCTGTCTTCACCGCCCCCCCGCTCTTCCCACTGCAACACTGAACACACCTTCACAAAGGCCCCTGGACTTTGCCTCTGTCATCTTTCCAAAGCCTACATGGCCCTTCAGGTGCCCTCTTGGACCCTTCCCTTGTACCACTGCAGAGTCTGCATCTCTGCAATGGGGCCAGAGACCCCGTCCTAACCATTCCATGCATTAATCTGCAAGTTAAACATTAGAGAGGCATGGGGACTGCAATAAGACTTTAACACATTTGACCTTAGAACCCCAAGACAAGCTTTAAGCTCTAAATACTGAGTTCTCTCCTTCATGAAAGCTGTGAGCATGGCAGTTTGAAGGGACAGAACTCTCCCACTGGAAGCCCCACGGACGCCGACTGCTTCTCATCTGCATGAGGACCAGTATGATCTACATCTACTTGATCTGTGCAAGCACTCAGATGAATGGGGTGGCTCACTCACTGAAAGATTTCCTCCAGGCTGGGGTGTGGCTCAGAGACAGAGTGCTTGCCTAGCACGCAGGAGGCCCTGGGTTCCATCTCCCACACACACAAAAAGCAAGATTTCCTCCACAGATGAAGTAAAACAGCAAATCACAGAAAAATCAAGGGTATAAATCCATTTACATATTAAAAGCACCTAAAGATGGTTTACAAACAAGGACACAAAGAAACCTCTGGGTGATTTACACATGCACTGCTCCCCACTGACATCCAGCAACTTATACTGGGGGAAACTGGGTTAGCTGGAATCAAAAGGGGTTTCCCCAATGCTCCCAGATTGTTTGCATGTTAAAATTTTGCATTTGAATGTTAAAATTTTGCAGTGAAATAAGCTCCAGAAAGATACATAAAGTAGCAATAACCCTTGCACCTTACTATCCAAACTGTAAACGACCTGTAACCACCCAGTACCCAGTTCCCAGGTTGTCGAAGTCAACTTGGTATGTGGCAGTAACAATCCTAGAGAGAGAGAGAGAGCTTCCTGTAAAGTGTACAGTAAGAACAATTATATGACTAATTCTTAGAGCTGGAATTAAAGATTCACTGGGTCTGCAAATCTTTACCTGAGAAAAATCATGTCATTTCTGCCATTCGCAGCAGGACACCAGCAAGTCAGTAAAACAGGTCTCATTCATACTTATCATTTGAGATTCTGGTGTACAATGTCACAGTGTAATAAGTAAACATTCGAAAGTCCCTTCATCTGAAATATTGGAGGACAGCATCAAATTTAGAAAAGAGGCCCTAGAGGAAAAAATAGAACATGTCAGACCACTTCTGATCTCCACAAAGCAAAAATGTACTTTGATTCTGCAAACATGTGCAGATAAACATTAAGGGACTAAAAATCAGACTCCTTTCCACCCTCCGGGACTTCTCACATGACAGCAGATGCCTGGTACACAACAGAGTGTGGCCTCATTGCTTTGCTGGCCCTTCTTTTTCCTATTTAAACAAATGTAGGGTCAACCTAAGGAAACGTGGTCACATTTTCTCTCAAACAGTGCAAAATGAAATAGACTTCCCCTGCGACAAAAAAAATGAAGAAATCTTCTTGGTTTTCTGGTGGAAACTGAACCATTAAAGAAGGAAAGAGCAAGAAAGGGAGAGAAATGGCAGCCAAATTCCCAGCAGGACACAAGCAGGGTAGTAGAAAGAGTAAGGACAGCAATTAAAGCCCCACCTTCCCAATGTCGTGGGCTCCACTGGCTTCAGGGGGCTCCGTTTCTGCAGGTGCACTCTGCCAGGAAGCCTGTGCTCCCCCCTCCCCGGCCCGTCACTTCCTGGTGGAACCAGAAGGCGGGAGGAGACAGCCCGCGAGCGTCCAGCCCCAGCAAAGCGCAGGCCACCGAGCACCTGGTGCCAAGCCACTGACGCTGTGCTGAAAACTGCTGCTGGTGGCACTGCTGCAAACGCCACCTTGCCACTGTATCCTTCTTCACAGGAACACCACTGCCACAGGCAAGTTTGAGAATAACCGTGGATGAACCTATTTTTAGAATAACTGGGGCAAAGAAAGCTGGAGAGGGCGGATACTAGTTGGGAGGAGAAAGTAAAGTCAGGTCACGCATCACAACTTCTCTGGTCACATCTACCATCTAACCAGAGCCAGAGGCATGATTAAGAACAAGAAGGGGGGGGTGTGTGTACATATTAAGGATGAGCACAAAGGCAATTTATTTTTCCTTTTTTTTTTGGTGCTGGGGGTTGAACCCAGAGGCATTCTACCTTCAAGCTACACCCTCAGCTCTTTCGGTTATTTTGAAACAGGGTCTCGCTAAGTTGCTGAGGCCGGCCTCGAGCCTGCGATCCTCCTGTCTCAGCCTCCCAAGTACACAGACGTGCGCCACCACACCCAGCAAGAAATATTTTAAAAATGGATTATGGCTTTGGCTAATTTTGCTGCTTGCTGTTGAAAAGTTGATACTGGATCTTTAGGTAGGATGCTCTTGAGAA
This sequence comes from Glis glis, assembly GCA_004027185.1. Lineage (NCBI taxonomy): Eukaryota > Metazoa > Chordata > Mammalia > Rodentia > Gliridae > Glis > Glis glis. Next base: position 29,254 of record PVJS01021242.1, read on the forward strand.
GCTTGGTAGAAATAAAGGTCACAAAAAAGGTACAAAAAACTACATGAAAGAAATTACGAAAGCTTTCCTGAGGGCCAAGAATAAAGATCTGCCTAAATAAAGAGACGCACATTATTTCTGGATAGGAGCACATTTTAATATAATAAATGACGAGCGCTGTGATTTTCATCTTTGTTGCACTTCTCTCTCTCAACTTCGGTTCTCCCACACTGAGTACCTTATTTTCCTATTTGCACATTATTTTGTAATTTTTAAATGGAGCTTTAAAATCTTATTGATAGTTGAAGTCACCTCTTCATGTTGCATTCCAAAGGGGCAGAGCGGGAAAGAATGTGGCAGAGGAACTATGAGGACCACTTCCAAACCACCGTGCCCGGGGACAAGATCCAGATCCACACGCATGGATGACCTGGGTCCACGGCGGTGACTGCCCATGGGCATGCTGCACCCCGCCTGAGGGTGCTCCAGGCTCCATCTCCATGGTGCTGTGGCCATCCACATGACCAGGCCCTGTGACATCGGGTGTTCCTGGAGGTCAGCCTAAGGTGCCCTGACGATCGTCGGGCCATCAAGGAGGGCGAGGCAGAGTCCACAGTGAGTGGGGGAGTGAGGTGGTGGCAGGACGGGGACTGTGAGAGTGGGAGGCCCTGGCAATGGTGGACAGGTGCCGAAGAGGTGGGGGAGTGCCTCTGTAGTTCTCTGGGGGAGCCAGCGGTGGTGGGCACAGCAGGGCAGTGCCAGGCAGATGCGCGTGGGGCAGGTGTGAGCGCAGCAGGTGCAAGTCTCACACTCTTCCCGGAACGGCAGAGGGCTCTGCAGCACTGCAACCAGAGACCACTAGTGCTCGTCGGAGGAGCATGCCTTCCAGTCAACTAAGCTGGGGAAATCGAGGCTTTGGGGGTTTCAATCTGCACAAGATGACAACAGGCCACCTGGGACCACCAGAGCCACCTTAGAGATGGAGGGAAGGAGGAACAGGCTTCCGCTACAGGGCCCAACAGGAAGACATGAGGCTGCTGGTCCACCTACCATCAAGACAAGGGCAAAGTGGAAAACTTCTCCAAATCTGATCCACCAAAATACCATCATCCCTTGGTATCCACCGGAGATTGGTTCCAGGACCCAGAAACCAAAATCCACAAATGCTCAAGTCCCTTATATAAAATGTTGCAATATCTGCATAGAATTGATTTGTACCCTTCTATATGCAAATACTGGGCATCTCTAGATTACTTATCATACCTAGTGCAATGTGAATGCTATGTAAATAGCACTTAGGTTTTACTGTTTAAGAACTAAGAACAAGAAAAAAGTCTGTGCATGTTCAGTACAGACATTTTTATTTTTATTTTTATTTTTATTTTTTATTTTTATTTTTATTTTTTTGCGGTACCGGGGATTGAACCCAGGGGCATTCTACCTCCGCACTACACCCCTGGCCCTATTTTTTTTATACTTTATTTTGAAACCAGGTCTCACGAAGTTGCGGAGGGCCTCACTAAGTACAGAGAGAGAGAGAGAGAGAGAGAGAGATAGAGAGATAGATATGAGGCTGGCCGCGAACCCAGATCCTCTGGTCTCCACCTCCCAAAGTACTGGGATTATAAGCGTGCGCCACCACACCCGGCCAGTACAGACATTTTTAAAAAAATTTTTTTAAAATATCTTTTTGCATGGTTGGGTGAAGCTGCCAACAGGCAACCCAAGAATACAGAAGGCTGCCTGTACCTCCTGCCCCTCCTACCTCATAGGCTCCCCAATCAGGGCTGCCTAAAAGTAACATTTTTTTCAGGACATGTCTCATGGAAAGTTGACATATCTATCTCATACCATTAGGATGGTTACAACAACAAAAGAATAAGATAAGCCAGGCATGATAGCACAAGCCTGTAATCCCAGTACTTGGGAGGCTGAGACAGGAGGATCGCAGGTTCGTGGCAGCCTCCGCAACTTAGTGAGGGCCCTCCGCAACTTATTGAGACCTGGTTTCAAAACAAAACCAAAAAATTATAAAAGGGCTGGGGGGTGTAGCTTAGAGGTAGAATGCCCCTGGGTTCAATCCCCAGTAACACACACACACACACACACGCACACACGCACACACGTAAGATAAAGATAACATATGTTGGTATGTGGTAAGGGTGCACTGCTGGTGTGAATATAAAATGTGTGGAACACAATATGACTGTTCATCAAAAAACTAAACATAGAGTCGGGCGTGGTGGTGCACACTTGTAATCCCAGTACTTCGGGAGGCGGAGACCGGAGGATCCGGGTTCGCGGCCAGCCTCAGCTCGCGCACGCACGCGTGCTCGCTCGCTCTCTCTCTCTCTCTCTCTCTCTCTCTCTCTCTCTCCCTCTCCCTGTTTCTCTCTCCCTCTCTACTTAGTGAGGCCCTCCGCAACTTCGTGAGACCCGGTTTCAAAATAAAGTATAAAAAAATAGGGCCGGGGGCGTAGC
>PVJS01021243.1:0-31713 GCA_004027185.1 Glis glis
TACCTCCGCGCTACACCCCTGGCCCTATTTTTTTATACTTTATTTTGAAACCGGGTCTCACGAAGTTGCGGAGAGCCTCACTAGGTAGAGAGAGAGAGAGAGAGAGAGAGAGAGAGAAAGAGAAAGAGAGAGAGACAGGGAGAGAGAGAGAGACAGAGAGAGAGAGAGAGAGCTGAGGCTGGCCGCGAATCCGGATCCTCCGGTCTCCACCTCCCAAAGTACTGGGATTACAAGCGTGCACCACCACGCCCGGCATCAGGTAGGGCATTTTAAAATAATGTACCCACAAAGCTCTTACCACAGCACATAGAAAAAAACATTAACTTCTTAATATAATAACTTTTTATTTTTATTTTTATTTTTATTTTTTTGCGGTACTGGGGATTGAACGCAGGGGCGTTCTACCTCCACGCTACGCCCCCAGCCCTATTTTTTAGACTTTATTTTGAAACCGGGTCTCACGAAGTTGTGGAGGGCCTCACTAAGGAGTGAGAGAGAGAGAGAAAGGGAGAGAGAGAGAGAGAGAGAGAGAGAGAGCTGAGGCTGGCCGCAAACCCGGATCCTCCGGTCTCCGCCTCCCAAAGTACTGGGATTACAAGCGTGCGCCACCACGCCCGGCATAATAACTTTTTAATAACCATGTTCAAGTATCTCTAAATGTTTTTAAAATGGCTTGTTGCTGTCAATTTGTTTGGACGGGGATTCATACAAGGATTTCACATGGAGTTTGGTTTATGTATGAGTCAAATTTCTGTTGCTATAACAAATACTTGAGATAATCAACTTATAAAGAGAAAAGGTATATTTTAGCTCATGGTTTTAGAGGTTCCAATCCGTGGTCAGGTGGGCCTGTTGCTCTCAGGCTCTGTGGGGTACTGGATGGTGATGTTGGGGAGCTGAAGCAGAGCAAACCTCACACCTCATGGCTGGGGAGTGAAAAAGAGAAGAAAGAGGGAGGGACCGAGGACCCACAATCCCCCTCAGTGGCACCCCCCCAATAACCTAAAGACCTCCCACTAGGTCCCACCTTTTAAAGGTTCCACCGCCTTCGGGAGCACCACTTTGGGAGACAAGATCCCAAACCATAGGAGTTTACATGTCTCTTAAATTTATTTATTTATTTATTTATTTATTTTGTGGTACTAGGGTTTGAATCCAGAGGCATTCTACCTCTGAGCTACACCCCCAGCCCTATTTTATTTTTTGTTTTGGAACAGGGTCTCACTAAGTTGCTGAGGCTGGCCACAAACCTGCAATCCTCCTGTCTCAGCCTCCCAGGTACTGGGATTATGAGCAAGCATGCGGCACCACACCGCTCTCTCTTAAGTTCTTAATCTTCATCGCCCCTCCTTTTCTCCATATTATTTGTTTGTTGGAGAAATGGAGTCATTTGTCCTGTAGAGTTCCCATGCCTCCTTGGCATGTGGTTGAACTCCTTCCTCTGTCCTACATATTTCCTGTAAGGTGCAGGGTTTTGCTTTTTCTTTTGTTAGAAATCTCCCTAGGTGATGCTGTGTGTTTGGCAGTGCTCACACCAGCAAGCATTCAACATCTGGATGTGATGCTTTCAGTTTCTTGGTTTTGGGATGTCACACTTCTGGTGATGTGAAGAGTGGTCAGACAGGCCCAGGTGCGAGCACCCTGATCTACTCGTGGGGTGTCCCAACTCTCTGTACCCCATGACCAGCTCCCGCGGAGGACCGAATCCAGACCCCTCATTCTGCGAGGGGTCTCAGCATGGTGCTTTTCTAATCCTATCATTCTTTCTCCATTATAAATTAGAGCTATTTTATCAATAATCTTTGCTTATTCCTTTTCTCGTTACTCTGAGATGCAATTTCTTCGGAAAGGCAGGAGAAATGCTGATTTTTCCCCCCTTACAAGTTTTTCAAACAATGGGCTTGTGCCTTGGCAACTTCTGGAGATGGCCAGTGATTTTTAAGAATGTTATTATGAATTCATAGATTTAGAAAAATTATTCAATGTGTTTCAACCATGCTAGCCACTACTCTTTTCTATGCTTAAAGTGTCCCACTGTTGGCCACTGGAAGCCACATTAAGTTTCCTTCCAAGTTCTTTGGACATGATTCCAGTTATCATGAATAGTTTTCATGTTGTCTGGTACTACAAGGTGTCCAGGATTATTATTATTATTATTGATATTATTGTTATTGTTATTATGATATCTGTGGTACTGGGGATTGAACCCAGTGGCATTCTACCCCTGAGCTGCACCTCTAGCCCTTTTAAGATTTTGTTTTGAAACAAGGTCTTCCTAGGTTGCCGAGAGTCTTGCTACATTGCTGAGGTTATCCTCGAACCTGCAATCCTCCTGTCTCAGCCTCCCAAAGACGGGGCTTATAGGTGTGTGCCACCACATCTGGATGTCCAGTATTATTTTGATCCTCACACCTGGAACCAGTTATTTCTTGAAGAAGCCTTAATTCTTTTTAGAGACAAATGACATTTAGAAGCCACAGCTGGGCGCTAGGGGTGCTCATTGCTACTGGGTTATTATTTCCGTAGACAGAATTAGAAAAAAACATTTTTAGACAGAGAAGAATGAATTCATAATGGAACTTCTAATTTAAATATAAGGTTAAATGATTTTACTTGACTTTTAGATTTTACATTTATCTCTTTTTTTTGTTAAGATAGGAATCTTGGTTTCTAACTATACTAGCCTATTTGTTACATATGTTTCAAAACAATGTTTCTTATACTGCTACTGTTAAATAAGGATACTGAATATAATTAAGATTTTTTTTGCAGTTCTTTTTGGCTATTAGGATTTATCCTGCTAGAATCCTATAAATTTTTTTCCTATAGAGTTATATCACCAACTTGATATACAGATGGTTTTATTTATTTCAGTTCTTAAATTCTGTTTTAACTTCTTTTTTTTTTTTTTGCAGTACTGGGGATTGAACCCAGGGGCATTTTACCTCTGAGCTACACCCCCAGACCTATTTTTTTTATTCTTTATTTTGAAACAGTGTCTCACTAAGTTGTGGAGGGCCTCACTAAGTAGCTGAGGCTGGCCGTGAACCCGGATCCTCCGGTCTCAGCCTCCCAAGTACTGGGATTATAAGCATGCGCCACCATGCCCGGCTTGTTTTAACTTCTATTAAAAGCAAATGGAAGCCAAGTGTGGTGGCACACACTTGTAATCCCAGTTCATGGGAGGCTGAGACAGGAGGATCACAGGTTCATAGCCAGCCTTAGAAACTTAGTGAGGCCCTCTGCAACTTAGTGAGACCCTGTTTCAAAATAAAAGAATAAACTGGAGCTGAGGGTATAGCTTGGAGGTAGAATGCCCCTGGGTTCCATTCCCAGTACCAATAAAATAAAATAAAATAAAATAAAATAAAATAAAATAGGGCTGGGGGTGTAGCTCAGAGGTAGAATGCCCCTGGGTTCCATCCCCAGTACCACACACACAAACACAAAGCAAATGGATATGTGTATGTACACACACATTGTATATAACAACTATATGTAAACAAATATATTAATATTACCTGCTTTCTTATATAAAAGGAGCATATATACTGTATACCCCATTAGTCTAAAGTAGGGTATCCCTGTTCTATTTTGGCTTAGTTGTTCATTTCACTGTCTATAGGTTTTATTTACAGTCAGTTCTCATTCTATTCTCAGTAGTTATATTTTATAAAATTGCTGTGGACACCGCATTAAGGAATATCGAATCCATAGGGGCGATATGAGGTTCATTTCCTACAAGCTTCCCGTCATGTTTTCTCCAAGCGATCCATACATAACTTTGTTTTATATGACTTTCCGTTTAAAGACACTTTAATATATGTTGTGTTCGTCCACCCATTAATATTTGTGTTAGCTCCTCTTTGCCATGACCCAGATCCCCGGCAAACAATGTCGAGGAGGAATAGTTCATTTTGGCTCACGGTTTCAGAGGTTCAGTCCACGGTGGGCCGGCTCCGTTGCTCTGGGCCTGAGGTGAGGCAGAGCATCATGGCGGAAGGACATGGCTTAGGAAAGCTGCTCAGCTCTTGGTACCCAGGAAGCAGAGGGAGAGAAAGGGCCAGCAATAGATGTAGTCCCCAAAGACACACCCCCGTGACCTACTTCCTCCAGCCAGGTGCCTGCTGCCTGCGGTTTCCACCACCGTCCATCGATGAGGATGAGGCATGACCACTGATGAGGTCGAAGCCCTCACGACCCAGTCCTTTCACCTCTGCGCATTGCTTCCTTGCCTACCACACGAGCTTTTGGGGGAGGCAGTCAAAATTCACACCGGACAACGCTGAACTCGGACTCGTATAGCATGCGCGACAGCAGCTCTGTAGCACACGCCTGACTGAAGCTTATCTAACACGTGTTTTCTCCCTTAGGCGCGTCATAGCCTTCTTGCACTTAGAAACATTAAATAGCATTTCAACACTGCCTGGGAGGCCAATTAATCAGTTAGTTAATTAATTAACTAATTAATTAATTTTGCGGTACCGAGGATTGAACCCAGGCAGAGTCTACCTCTGAGCTACACCCCTAGCCCTTTTTACTTTTTGTTTTAAAACAGGGTCTCACTAGGTTGCTGAGAGCCTTGCTAAATTGGTGAGGCTGGCCTTGAACCTGCGATCCTCCTGTCTCAGCCTCCTAAGTATTGGGATTACAGGGGTGCACCACTACACCCTGCTTGGGAGGCCACTTTAAACAATGAAATCACCTAAGGAAGAAAGAAAAAGGCATCAAAGTTTGAAACAAGAAAGCAGAGTGTCATATTTGACCTCAACTCCCGACATAGCCATTGGGTGGCTCAGAATCTTCACTGTATGCTTGCCTGACCTCAGGTGACTGTGACCATGTCACCAGTATTGATTTTGAGGTTACAAATAAATTTTAGTGAGTAGACAAATCGGCAAGGAGAATAATCTGCAAATAACGAGGACTGGTTATGTTTCATGGAACTCTGTTTTCTTTCTCCCCCATCATCTAAGTTGTGAGCTCCAGTATGCGCCTTGTAGGTGGTAGAGGGTTAAGAATGATGGACGAATGAGTTCCCAAGCGAGAGTGGACTTTTTCTACTTTGGGTCTTACAGCTCTAAATATTTGTGTTTAACCAGGCATGGTGGCACACACCTTTAATCCCAGTACTTGGGAGGCTGAGACAGGAGGATTACAGGTTCATAGCCAGCCTCAGCAACTTAGCAAGGCCCTCTGCAACTTTGTGAGACTCTGTTTCAAAATAAAAAATAAAATAGGGGTGGGGGTGTCGCTTAGAGGTAGAATGCCTCTGGATTCAATCCCCAGTACCACCACCAGTAAAATAAAATAAAATAGGAAACTCCAGTAATACATGTAAACTGTGCTTCCCTTTACCTGCAGTGGATGACAGGCACGGTTTTGGCCATGTGGACTTTGCCTGGGAGGTTCCTCATGTTATCCTGATAGCTGATCTTGAGTCCCGAACTTTAGCCTGTGAGGGAGAATTTTCCACTGAATTTCTCTGTGTAGAAGTTAAAGCATTTGCGTTAGATTGGCTGATGAGATTTTGTGGGCTGTTGCTAATTTGAGACTCTCTGGGTTTGCCCTGTCTTCAGATAGGTGGGAACGTTCCTGGGTGTGATTAACTGCCTAAATATACCACAGCCACACGCCTGCCTGCGAGGAGCCAGCCTTCCAGAGAGCTTGGGAAGGAGCCCTGGCTTCTGTCTTGGGACTGCTTCTATTAGAGTCTTCATCATGCTTTGTTTACATTTGGTGCATCAGATTCTAGGCAAATAAAAGTATACAGCCTCCATGAATAGCCGCCACGCAAACATACGTTTGCTGAACTCTTCAGGGATTTGCATTTATTTTTGTAAGAAGCGCATCTACTATTTACCGATTACCTCTTCTTATTTTGAAAGATTCAAACCTCTTTACTAGCTATGCATCTTCTCGTGGATACGTTATAACTTTATCTGCCAGGGAAGAAAGGATGTGGTGAGCCCGATGCAAGGGCGCTGAGTTGCTGCCGCTGCCCTGCTCTCATTTAATGAGCCTGTATTATGTGCGAGGCGCGGCACTAAGAGCCTTCTATAGTGGCACTGAGTTTCCATGCAGTGGGGGTAGTCTCAACATCTCCCTTTTATAAATGAGGAAGCTGAGGTTCAGAGAAGGGAAGCAGCCTACTTAGAGTCACACAGTCTGTTAGTGGCAGAATCAAGGTCCACTTGACTCCAGTCTGTGGGGTTAACATGATTGGAAATGTCTCAAAATCTTTTTTTTTTTTGGTATTCGGGGTTGAACCCAGGGGCATTCCACCTCTGAGCCACACCCCCAACTCTATTTTGTTTTTTGTTTGAAACAGGGTCTTGTTAGGTTGCTGAAAGTCTCACTAAATTGTTGAGGCTAGCCTCAAACCTGTGATCCTCCTGTCTCAGCCTCCCAAATACTAGGATTACAGGCGTGTGCCACCACGCCTGGATTCAAACTCCTCTTTATAATAAGGTCTCACTGTATGGCCTCAAGGACAGCTTTATTTAATTTTCTGGACATCTATCATGTAAGTATATATAACACCACAGTTGGCATTTATAGGAGTCAGAATAATAGCATCCGACACTTGCATCGCTTTCAACGTTCCTGACAGTGTCCGAGGATTTTTACATGTACTGGTTCATGGAATCATTCTCCTGATCCGTTGAGGTCAGTCTTACTCTTACCCTCATTTTACAGATGTGGACACTGAGGCCCAGAGAGGTTAGACTAGAGGTTAAAGTCACACAGCAAGCAAATAGCAGAGGGACCAGGGTCTCTGAGCCAGACCACCACACTGCTCTGCCTCTCAAAGATAAAACACAAGTATTGGGAGTAAGAACAGCATACAACTAGGTGTACTTTGTAGCGGGGAAGGGTTTGGGTTCCCACCTGTAGCAAGTCCACAGTTTCTCAAGTTTGCGCCCCCCTTGGCCTATGGGAGTTTGCCATCCGTTGGTCTCGGACCCACTTTGAAGCTGGGTGTTTGCCAAAGTTAGAATGTCTTGCTTTCTTACGCTCGAATCCCCCTGCGTCCCTCCTGTTCCTCGGGGCGGGCAGCCACCCTGGGAACCTGCTATGGTGACCCTAGACACAGAGTTTACCTACAGAAGGTCAGAGATTGGCCTAGGAGTGGGATTTCCCCTCTCTGCACCATCATTTCTGTATCTAAACACGGAAATCATGACTGTATGTTTCCCGTGGATCTGTTGTGAGGTTTCAAGGTCAGACATGTGAAACAGCTGGCTTATGGCCTGGCACATAATAAATATTCAAAAAATAGCTGCAGTTTGTTACCATTATTTATCTGTTTTATCTTAACTTAGGAGACTCTTATTTTTTATTTTTATTTTTTGCAGATCTGGGGGTTGAACCCAGGGACGTTCTACCTCCAAGCTACACCTCCTGCCCTTTTTAAAATTTCTGTTTTGAAACAGGGTCTCGCTAAGTTGCTGAGGCTGGCCTCCAACCTGCGATCCTCCTGTCTTATCCTCCCAAGTACTGGGATTACAGACGTGTGCCACTGGACCCAGCTTAATTATTTTATTAGAATATTAAATATCTATCTTAACCAGGACAATTCTCCCCACCCCCAGCTTAGGGGTCATTTGGCAATGTCTGAGACATTGTTGGTGGTCATGATTTTGGGGAGAGTGATGTGCTATTAGATTTGGTGGTAGAAGCCAGGGATCCCAATCAATATCCCATAATGCCCTGGATGGTCCACCGCCACCAAGGATTATCCAGCCCCAACATCAGTAACACCCAGGTTAAAAACCCTTTCACAAGCCTATATATAAACATGATGTATTTATAGATGTCAAACAATTATGAAGACAAAATAAATATGCAAAAATGAAATAAAAGTAGTTTGCAAAACCAGTATGTTCCCATGGATAACATCAGTGATGCAAACTGAAACTAAATTGTTCTGTAACTTGACCGGGGCTCCACCTCTTGTACAGGTTGCTTGGTCTTTGGTGAATCTCAGATCTATGCCTTTGTTGGTTTCCCTGTAGTATGAGGAAGAAAGAATAGTAGTAGTAACTGTATTTGGTCTTCACTTGGGGGCAGGGCTGTTATCTTGTGTATTCAATCCACTGCTGTTCTATACTCATTATAGAACATTATAGAGATCTCGAGTCTTCCTATTAGCCTGTGATAATTAAAGTAGTGTATCTTGGCACCAAGTGGATCATAAATTATAGCCACCGAAATGACAGGGCAGGAATGGTTTATAACGTGGGCATCCAGGTGTTCCTGAAGGTGTATCCTCTGATGCGTTAGTCAGCTTTGCATTGCTGTGATCAAAATACCCGACAGGAACAACTTAGAGGAGGAAAAGTTCATTTGGCTCACGGTTTCAGAGGTTCAGTCCACGGCTGGCTGGCTCCAAGGCAGAAGCATCATGGTTGCGGGGAATGGCAGAGGACAGCTGCTCATGGCAGCCAAGAAGGAGGGGGAGAGAAAAGAGAAGAGAGAAAGAAAAGAGGAGAGAGAAGAGGAGAAGGGGTCAGGGAAAGATACTGGCTCACGGCCACACTCCCATGACCCGCCTCCTCTCGCCTTGCCCCCTTCTGAGCCGTGCTGTCTTGGGGACCAGACTTTCAACACATGATCTTTGGGGGGGTATTGCATACCATATCCAAACCATAATACCTGTGTTCCATTTTTAAAAATTACCTTTGAAATAAAAAATCCGAAAGTTGAAAGTTTTACATGGAGCTTATAGACCCCCAAGAATTCATCCGAGGATGCTCACGCATCCATGTGTCTTGGTTTGAGGGTGTGGACGGTATCAGAATTACACGCTGGGGTGGGGTGGGGGAAGCGACAGATGAAAGTGGAATGACCTGCTAGTCTTTCCTCTGGCAAAACGAGAAACTGGCCATTTCTTCAGAGCCTGCTTACTGGAGGGCGGGTTTGTGTAGCTGCGGGAGTGGGGAGTGGGGAGGTGGAGGGGCGCGCCCTGGGTGTACAGTGAGAGACCGCGGGTCTTCCTTGAGCCTTGAAGAAGGCTTCAGGGAAGAGGTGATAATTGAAGCAGGTCTCGAAAGAAGTGGTATTTTTAGGATATGTTTCAAGCCGAAGCTACTAAATTTGTCAGGATCCATGGGAGCTATAGGGGGATGACAGTTTTCCTGGGATTTCCCAGGATTTGAGTCTGTGATGAGCCTGATGGCTGACGACACATCTGTGTGGCTCAGCACTATTTCCCCAGTGCCTGTGTCCTATGAGTGCTCAGTTAAATGCTGTTTAAAGGCGCATGCTCATGGTTGTCTAAGCTGAACGCTCTCTGCTCCGGTGTCTTTGTGAGTGCCGGGGATCGAATGTGTGTCCAGCCTAAGTCCCCATGTTGAAATCCTAACCGCCAAGAGGGAAGGTAGCAGGAGGTGGGACCTTTGGGAGGTGACTGGGCCACGAGGGTGGCACCTCAGGAATGGGATACGTGCCCTTATGAAAGGGACCCCGGAGACTCACTCACCCTCTTTCCTTCATATGAGGATACAATAAGAAGTTGGCTGTCTGCAGCCCAGGAGAGGGATCTCGCCAGAACCCAGCCATGCTGGCACCCTGATCTTGGACCTCCAGCCTCTGGTACAATGAGAAATAACATTTCTGTTCACACGCCATGCAATTTATGGTGCTTTGTGGTCGCAGCTTGAACTAAGACAATAAGTGTATTGGGGCTTGTCAGTTTTTTTTTTTTTTTTTGGTACAGGGCTGTTCTACCTCCAAGCTATACCCCCAGCCCTACTTTTTAATTTGAAACAGGGTCTCGCTACATTGTCGAGGCTGGCCTCGAACCTACAGTCCTCCTGTCTCAGCCTCCCAAGTACTAGGATTATAGGCGCCCACGCCACGCCCGGCTTGGCTTGACAGTTCTTGAATCCTGATTTTGGGGGGAAGAGTCACTGTGGACATAGACGGTTGCTGGTGTCGTGGCATAGTAATGACATCGGATGATTGTGTGTCCCAGCCGTCACTGTTGCTGGTCTTTGCTGCACCACTGAAATTCTGGCTCCCAAATGTACCCATTATTGGCCTCATGTTTCAGAGATGCTCTGCTGACCTTCCACCCTCTGTCGTTTCATACCGCCCAGTTACACTTTGTACACAGCTTATATATACTGAGATCTGTTGCTAGTTGCTTGTATCAAATTATTGCTGTGCTATCACGAGGCACCGAGACAGAGGCCAGGACAGAGCGGGAAACAAGTCAGAGATCTCAGAAAGGCTCCATGCCCAGTAAATGCTAATTGAGTCTGGATTCAGCACTCCAAGCCTCTATTTTTTATCTGTAAAATGGGACAACAGCTTCTGCTGTGCAAATTATCGTGAGAATAAAACAAATCACAAAGTGGAAATTGTTTGCAAGCCGTAAAGCGGTAAAAGTTTTGGAATTTGTTATTTGACAGCTGCTCGTTTTTCTGAACAGTTCGAGGAACCCCAGAATCCTTTCCTGGTTTCTTAGCTTCACTTCATTCAAGACTGTGCAGGCTGGGCATGGTGGCGCACGCTTGTAATCCCAGTACTTGGGAGGCGGACACTGGAGGATCCGGGTTCGCGGCCAGCCTCAGCTACTTAGTGAGGCCTCCACAACTTCGTGAGACCCGGTTTCAAAGTAAAGTATAAAAAATAGGGCCGGGGGTGTAGCTCAGAGGTAGAATGCCCCTGAGTTCAATCCCTGGTACCGCAAAAAAAAAAAAAAAAAGTGCAGATCCACTTTGGAGGAAGTGCCAACGAGAGGGAGAGTAAGAAGTTGAGTGAAAAAAGTCTTGCTGAGCCGGATGTGGTGGCCCACGCCTGCAATCCCAGCTATTAAAGAGGCTTAGGGCCGGTGTGTTGGCACACGCCTGCAATACCAGTACTTGGGAGGCTGAGACAGGAGGATCACAGGTTTGAGGCCAGTCTCAGCAACTTAGTGAGACCCTGTTTCAAAATAAAACATAAAATAGGGCTGGGGGTGTAGCTTGAAGATAGATGGCCTTGGGTTTAATCCCCAGTCTCTCTCTCTCTTTCTCTCATACACACACAGACACATACACACAGAGCCAAGGCAGGAGAATTGCAAGTTTGAGCAACTTAGCGAGACCTTGTCTCAAAATAAAATAAAAATGCCTGGGGGTGTGGCTTAGTGGTAGAGCGCCCCTGGGTTCCATTCCCAGTATCCCCCCACACACATTACTGATTATGACAGATAAAATTGGCCAAGCATTTCCTAAATGCTAGGTGCCATGCTGAAGTGCTTTGCATGGGTGACTTCTTTGGTCCTCTTGAGAGCAGTATATTCTGAGAATATTATTCCTCCCAGTTTCAGGTGGGGCATCTGATACACAGAGTGTTGGATGCGCCGTGTCCAGCCTCACACAGTCAGTCTATGGTTAGGACCTTCTCCAGCCCCTTTGGAGCAGAGAAGAAACATCTGGGGAGAGAAGTGTGTGGGGTGCTGGATTCCAGGTGGTAGACAACAAAATAGGCTGCAGGTAGAAGGCGAGCTGGAGGACTTAGGGTAAAAGCAGGTGTATAAGTTCTCTAGAGCTGCTATAACAAAACATCACGGACTAGGTGGCTCAATGCGCCAGAAATTTGTTCTCTCACGGTTCTGGAGGCCGGAAGTCCCAAATCAAAGTTTCAATGGGGCCACGCTCCCTTCAAAAGTTCTAGAGGAGAATCCCTGCATGCCCCTCTGGCTTCTGATGGCTCTGCCGTTTCTTGGCTTGTGGCCGCATCATTCCAACCTCTGCCTCTGCCCTCACACGGGCTCTTCCTTTGTGCCTCTCCCCGTGTGTCCTATTTATGTCTCTTATAAGGACACTTCCATGGGATCCAATCTGATCCAGTATGATCTCTCCTCAATGCTTACCTTGATTACATCAGCAAAGACCCTATTGCCGAGTAAGGTCACATTCTGAGGTTCCAGCTGGACATGAATTTTGGGGGAGACACCCTTCAACCTGCCACTGTAGGATGAACAGGTTTCAAGGGGGAGAGCTGGATGTTTGTGGGCAGGGGTCTGGATGTTTGTGGGGGTGTTATTCCCCCTCCATGGCGCCCGGCAGTGGTGACTTCTGTCTTGGGGGGATCGCAGGCGGCTTTTTAAACTTCCCTCAATGCCCTGCTTGTAGCCAAAAGAAACCAGGTCCCCGAGTCCTGGTCTAGAAACACATTGTTCAAATCCCAGGACATTTCTGCTCCTGGGCCACCTGGGGACCGAGCACTCTGCTTCTGAGGCCAGCCTGGGGAGGGGACGAGATATACCCTTGGTTTTCCAGCCACAGATGTCACAGTCACCCTGTCTCCACCTCCCCTACCCCAGGGCGGCCTCTCACCTCAGGCCACTGGAGAGTCTCATCAAAAGGTTAATTCGGAACAAATTGTTTTCAGGCTGCTGGAAACCGTGTCTGCCCTGAGGGGACTGGATGCCAGTGAAAAAAAATTTTTTTTAAACTAGGTAAGCTTCCCTAGCTGGCATTTCACTATCTTTACAGGTTCTCTCTCCCCATCTCCTAAAATACAACATCCCAGGGCCGCGATCAGAGAACACTCTCTCCTCTGAAGTGTTAAGATCAAATCACTCTTTCCTTAAATTTGTGTTTCCCTTCCATTTTATATTTTTAAATCTGACTCCTTGTTGAACATTCGGACAGGATGTTAAAACGTTCAGAGGCACAGAACAGTCCTATAATCCCACTACCCAAAAGCACTTACAGAAACGTTTTTGATTTTTTTTTTTTACCCCTTAGGTATTGAGTTCATCTACATAGAATGCTTCGTATCTTGCTTAACCTTACACTTAATATTTGCAGATGTGATTTCTCGGTCATTTTCAAAACTCTCAGACAACTTTAAAATCCCTGCAGACAAATAAAATTGCAGTTTTCCATAAGGGCACCCATTACAATAGAGCTCTCTCTCTCTCCCTCTTTTAATGCCTGCCTGCTTTCTTGTGCTGAGACTTGAACCCAGGGGCGTTCTACCTCTAAGCTACACCCCCAGGGGCATTCTACCTCTAAGCTACAGCCCTATATTATTTCTTATTTGGAAACAGTGTCTCACTAAGTTGCTGAGAGCCTTACTAAATTACTGAGGCTGGCCTCCAACCTGTGATCCTCTTTGTCTCAGCCTCGCAAGTACTGGGATTGCAGGTGTTCACCACTACGCCGGGTTTATAACATAGTTATTTACTGGCAAAGTATTGTAAATTTCCAGAGATCCAAGTGCTCTTAGGATCATAGGTATATTTTCTGTGTTTTCCCAAAGAATATAACATGGCATTATTTGAATAATATTAATCCCTATTATATATATATATATATATATATATATATTTTTTTTTTTTGCGGTACCGGGGATTGAACCCAGGGGCATTCTACCTCCGCGCTACACCCCCAGCCCTATTTTTTATACTTTATTTTGAAACCAGGTCTCACGAAGTTGTGGAAGGCCTCACTAAGTAGAGAGAGAGAGAGAGAGAGAACTGAGGCTGGCCACGAACCCGGATCCTCTGGTCTCCGCCTCCCAAAGTCCTATTATATTTTTATTCATTTTAAATCAATACATTAAAATTCTGCACATTGGTGGGGTGCCAGGTGATATTTTGATACATATAAACATTGCATAATGTGCAAATCAATGTAAGCATATCTGTCTCTTCAAACATTTATCATTTCTTTGTGGCGAAAGCATTCAAAAGCCTTTCTTCTAGCTTTTTTTGAAATATATCATGATCTGTAGTCATCCTACTGTGCAATAGAACAGCAGAACTTATTCCTCCTATCTAACCTACTTTGGTTTTAGCAAGGAAGCCCAGATACAGCATTAAGCAAGGCCCAGAGATCTAAATCGCTAAATACTAGTGAAGTAGCTTTTCAGTGACCTCCGTTCTTGCCAATCACTGCTAATCTCGTTCTTGGGAGAACTTGATTTTTTTTTTTTTTTTGCGGTACCGGGGATTGAACCCAGGGGCATTCTAACTCCGAGCTACACCCCCGGCCCTATTTTTTATCCTTTATTGAAACTAGGTCTCACGAAGTTGCAGAGGGCCTTACTAAATAGCTGAGGCTGGCCGCGAACCCAGATCCTGGGATTACAAGCATGCGCCACCATGCCTGGCTGGAGAACTTGATTTTTATATTCACTCCATAATGGCATTGAAAAGTCCATAGCTCTTGTCAATCACAGCGCCTCCTAGAGGCTGAGAGCCCTCAGTCACTCCACTCTTTTAGTTTCCTGGTATATTAGAAATGACAAAAATAAAGAAATGCCCACACCAAACAGAATTATCCAAGTTGGTGATATGCTATAGAAGTTGTTACTTAGGAAATCCACATGTTCAACACACAGTACAGTGACTGATGGTTCACATCCTTTGGAGATAGCATCAGTTGTCTGAACTTTAGGTCCTTTCTAGAATTGAGGCTCAGGACAAATGGGCCTCCTAGTTCCAAGGAGCATAAGCCACGGCTTCTTACCAAGGAGCATGTCGGAGTGTTTAACATCCTCTTTATGTCTGGTACTTATGCGTATAGTAACTGAGAATTTGCGAGACTCCAGCATGGAACTCCAAGGATTCCATGGAACCTGCTTTAAAAACAACTGATGGGCCGGGTGTGGTGGTGCATGCTTGTAATCCCAGTACTTGGGAAACCGAGACAGGAGGATCCGGGTTCGCGGCCAGCCTCAGCTACTTAGTGAGGCCCTCTGCAACTTAACGAGACCCTGTTTCAAAAATAAAGAATAAAAATAGGGCTGGGGATATAGCTCAAAGGTAGAATGCCCCTGAGTTCCATCCCAGGTACCATAAAAAACAAAAAACAAACAAGAAAAATTCAAAAAACAACTAATGGAGCCGGGCGTGGTGGCGCACGCTTATAATCCCAGTACTTTGGGAGGCGGAGACCAGAGGATCCGGGTTCGTGGCCAGCCTCAGCTCTCTCTCTCTCTCCCTGTCTCTCTCTCTCTCTCTACTTAGTGAGGCCCTCCACAACCTTGTGAGACCCGGTTTCAAAATAAAGTATAAAAAATAGGGCCGGGGGCGTAGCGCGGAGGTAAAACGCCCCTGCGTTCAATCCCCGGTACCGCAAAAAAAAAAAACAAAAAAAACAACTAATGGAAGGCCACGCATGTTGATCTTGAGAGTTGGAACCCAGTTTGAGTCTTGGTGCTGGGCCTCATTTGCTTCTTGGCTGTGTAGTTCATGCCACGCTTCTGTGTTGTAGTTTCTTCACCTGCAAAACTGGCAAGACTGAAAGTGAACAGGACAGTTCACTGCCCAACTACCCCAGTGTTTTAAAGGCTTAAGAGAAGCTTCTGCAACTTGGCTTTGGAAATTGAAATGTGGTTGATGTGAAGCACACACATTTTCTGTATATCGTGTTACAACATTTGTTTGTTTGTTGCATTAGTAGTTCATATGCTATGCCTCCCCATTCTTGTATGAGCCATAGCACGCCAAAATATCTTTGATTAGCTGAGTGTGTTGGCACATGCCTGTAATCCCAGTACTTGGGAGGTTGAGACAGGAAGATCGCAGGTTCGAGGACAGCTTCAGCAAGCAGTGAGACTGTCATCAACCTGGCGAGACCCTGTTTCAAAATAAAAATAAAATAGGGCTGGGGGTATAGCTTGGAGGTAGAATGCCCCTGGGTTCAATCCCCAGTACCCCCCCCACCTTTGATTTTAGAATTCCTTCGATTCTCTGCTCAGGTTTCAAAGGATCTGATAACACATCAGATTGAATATGAAATATTTGTCTTTGTGTATTTGTGCCATTGAGATATGTCAAGATGGAAGCTGTAGACATTCTCCAGATAGTATAAAGGGCAGATTTCATGAATTGTGTGTCTGTTTACAGTTCTGTTCCTAAGACTGGTTGCTTAGGAATATTTTGTCTTGATGAACTTCTTTAAAAGCGACGGTGGGTGTGCATCTCCACATTTGTTCAGATATCAGAAGCCTTGTTTTTCTCACAAAGCAGCTCTGCTCTGTAAAATTGCAAAGGATTCTAAAATGTAATCCAGAAGAAAGCCAAACTCAGTAAATAATATGTCTGGGGGGGGGAGCATAAATGAAGCCAAAGTTAATGAATTCTTAAATTATTTTTTCCTGATGTTTATTTGGAAATGGCTGCAAATGGATATATGATAAGTTCATCTAAATATGTCCTCTGTTTTTCTTTTTCACACATGAATAATTTTCATTTCAACATGAAATACGAATCGAAGCTATTCAGGCAATATGGTAAATTGATCCCTGTCAACCACTCTCTCTTGCAAATACCCACCCCAAGGGCTTCCTTTTCTTATTTACATTCTTCCTTCTTGAAAACTAATTATCACATTAATTGCACCCAACCAGAACCTTCCAGAATCTTCCAGCTCTTACTAGGCACTTCCAGCTGATTCTTTTCTTCCTGGAAGATAAGCAGAGGGATCCTTTTGAATACCTTGCATTGGCAGCTACCTAAAAGGGGCTGCAAAAGAGTTATTATGATGCCAGCATTACATGGCTTTATAGGAAGAAAAAAAAAGAAGAAGAAAATTTTAAAAATTGATGTGGCTACAATTCTCCCTCCAGATATTTCTGGAAAGCCGTCCCATTAATTTCTCCTCATTTGCATCTCCCAGCTAAGCAGCGTCAGGCGAACTCACTTTAGCCTCGTGCACTTACAGGTGGTTGGTTTCCCCGCAGATTTTTCCATTTGTCTTTTCTCCTAGTCTCTCGCGCTGTTCTGTGCTGTTAATCTCTAAACAGGTCAGGGCGGGAGAGCAGTTTCCACTGTGGCTGACGTCAATCCAGCCCTGTAGATTAGTTAGCCGAGGATGTCGGGAGAGGGGTGCAACTGTGGTGTCTTCACCTGGAGACTGCACCTCACCTGAGACACCTGCCGAGAGTCGCCCTGGCTCCCGGACCTTGCACACCCGGGTTCACGGGATGGAGGACACGTTGCTTTGCATCTGATCAATCCTGGCCACTGAAAGCACAGGCCTTGCAGCTCTGCTCCGGCAGCCAGCGCGCTGGGCTCCCATCCCCCCGGAGGCAGCGTGGTGCCGGCCGATCACACAGGTAGAAAGAACCAGGTGTGAACATGTCACCCCTTCACCGTGCTCATTTCAGCAAGTGACTCAGTGTCCCCCAGCCTCAGTTTCCCCATCTACCTCCAAAGGATAATACAAGTACCTCCCTAACAGAATTGTCCAAAGGCAGTGGTTCCCAAAGTGGGGCCCCCCACCACTAGCAGCAGCATCACCTGGACACTTGTTGAAATACAGATTTTTGGATCCCACCCCAGACCTACTGAATGAGCAGCTCTGAGCAGAGCCATCTGTTTTCCCAAGCTCGGGGGATTTGACGCATGCAAAACTTTGATAGCACTGCTCTTAGGAGTCAGGGAGAGAGTCCTGAGCGAACCCAAACCCCGTCCTTCCCTAGACTAGAAGCTGCGTGAAGGCATGTAGCTTTTTTTTCCTTTGCAGTACTGGGAATTGAATCCAGGCCCTTATGCATGCTAGACAAGGGCTGTTCCACTGAGCTACAACCCCAGCATTTTTTATTTTATTTTGAAGCAGGGTCTCGCTAAGTTGCCTGGGTTGGCCTTGAACTTGCAATCCTCCTGCCTCAGCCTCCTGAGTAGATGTAATTTTTTAAATGTTTTTCAGTGCTGTATCCCTAGCACCTGAAACAGGGCCTGGCAGAGTAGACTGTACCCTATAGAATGAATGAATGAATGTTCATTTTTATCATGATCACCACCCCTGTCATTTTTATCTTTCCTTCCTTCCTTCCTTCCTTCCTTCCTTCCTTCCTCCTTCCCTCCCTCCCTCCCTCCCTTCCTCCCTTCCTCCTTCCCTCCTTCCCTTCCTCCTTTCTTCCCTTCCTCCCTTCCTTCTTTTCCTGTACCGGGGATTGAACCCAGGGCTGCTCTACCACTGAGCTACATCCCCAGCTGGATTTGAATTTGGGATTTGCCACTTACCAACTCTGGGACCTTGGCTGAGTGATTAAACATCCTTAAATTACTGTGTCCCCATCCCTAAAATGGGAATACTGTTTCTTCCCTTACAGGCTGGTGGTGGGGATTGACTGAGAAAACGCATACAGAACACTTAGCAGAGGACGCGTGCGTAGCAGACGTCCAGTGTGTGCAGAGTTGTGATGTTTTTAAAGGGGTCTGACTATGTTGCCCAGGCTGGCAAATATCCCAACATGTCAGGTGTTATAGTTTAACCCTTCCCATGTCACTACAGGAGAATGTTAATGATGACTAGGGCAATAACGAAGGATTCCTTTCTGCTTAGTCTTTCCTACTTAAGGAAGCAAAAGCCGGGCGTGGTGGCGCACGCTTGTAATCCCAGTACTTTGGGAGGCGGAGACGGGAGGATCCGGGTTCGCGGCCAGCCTCAGCTCGCTCGCTCTCCCTGTCTCTCTCTCTCTACTTAGTGAGGCCCTCTGCAACTTTGTGAGACCTGGTTTCAAAATAAAGTATAAAAAATAGGGCCGGGGATGTAGCGCGGAGGTAGAACGCCCCTGCGGATCGGCACCGCAAAAAAAAAAAAAAATGTACATTAAAAAAATAAAAGAGCCGGGCGTGGTGTCGCACGCTTGTAATACCAGTACTTGGGAGACTGAGACAGGAGGATCACAGGTTAGAGGCCAGTCTCAGCAATTTAGCGAGGCCCTCTGCAACTTAGTGAGACTCTGTTTTCAGATAAAAAATAAAATAGGGCTGGGGGTATAGCTCAGAGGTAGAATGCCCCTGGGTTCAATCCCCAGGACAAAAAAAAAAAAAAATCCAAAACCAAAAAATCAACAACAAAAAAGAACTTTGAAAGGCTTGGTCAAAAATGATTCCCATGCTGGTCCCTAAAGGAGGGCTGGGGGTGTAGCTTGGAGGTAGAATACCCCTGTGTTCAATCCCTAGTACCACAAACATAAATAAATAAATAAATAAATAATAAAATAGGGCTGGGGGCGTAGCTTGGAGGTAGAATGTATACGGGTTTAATACCATTAAAAAAAAAGATAAAACATGGGATGTTCCATTAAATTTGAATTTTGGATAAACAATGAACACTTCTTTAAAATATGTTTAATTTTTTATTGACATATAAAAATTATATATGTTTATAGTGTACCATATGATGTTTTAATACATGTATACATTGTGTAATGTCCAAATCAGAGTAAGCATTTTCATTTCTTTTCAAACATTTTCATTTCTTTGTGTTGAAAACCTTTAATATCCTTTCTTCTAGCTCTTTTGAAATTTACAGTACATTATCATTCTCTATAGTCACCCTACTGTGCAATAGAACCGTAGGACTTATTTCTCCTATTAAATTGTGACTACCAAGTCACAATCTTTTACAATGAACTGACCAACCTTTAACAATGAACACTTTTATTTTGTTTTATTTTATTTTTTTTGTGGGGATTGAACCCGGGGGTATTCTACCTCTGAGCTACACCCCCCAGCCCTACTTTATTTTATTTTGAAACAAGGTCTCGCTAGGTTGATGAGAGTCTCACTACTTGCTGAAGCTGTCCTCGAACCTGCGATCCTCCTATCTCAGCCTCCCAAGTACTGGGATTACAAGTGTGCGCCACCACGCCCGGTTTACAATGAACACTTTTAAAATGTAAGTATGTCCCATGCAATATTTGGGATATACTTACACTAAAGAAGCATTCATTGTTTACCTAAAACTCAAATTTAATTTGATTTTCCCTATTTTTATGTGCTAAATCTGGGCACCCTATGGCCTCACAGTATTTACGGCCATACTGTTAGCTCCTCTCCTCCTCAGCTGGGTAACCCACAGTCAACTGCTGACCAGCTCTAGTTTATGGCCGGAGATGGTCATAAAGTATGAGGGACACTCTTATTTTTAGATGTGCTTTGTTTGTGCATCGTAGACTTGTGTGTGTGTGTGTGTGTGTGTGTGGTACTGGGGATTGAACCCAGAGTCATTTTACCTCTGAGCTACCTCCCCCCAAGCTCTTTTTATATGTTTTGTTTTAAAGCAGGGTCTTACAAAGTTGCTGTGGCTGGCCACGAACCCGGATCCTCCTGTCTCAGCCTTCTAAGTACTGGGATAATAAGCGTGCGCCACCATGCCCGGCTTTCCCAGCCCGATTTTTTATTCTTTATTTTGAAACAGGGTTTCACTAAGTTGCGGAGGACCTCACTAAGTAGCTGAGGCTGGCTGCGAAATGGCAATCCTCCTGTCTCAGCCTCCCAAGTACTGGGATTACAGGCATGCGCCACCATGCCCAGCATAGACTTTCTTAATTCTATTAAAACTGTTGACAAAATGTAACTGAAAAGAAAATCAAATGCAAATGTCATGGTAAGCATGCATTAAGTATTGAAATCACACGCTCACATGTATTAGCATGGAGCCCACTGATCAGGGACTTGCTGTATGCCAGGCTCTGCTCTAAGTTCTTTAAATGTATCACTTCATTGAATTCTCATGACAACCCTATGAAATAGAGACAACAATTATCCTGTTTTCCAGAGGCTCAGAGAAGTTAAGGAACTTTCCCAGGGTCACACAGCTCATAGGTGGTAGAGTCAGGATTTGAATCTGAGCAATTTGACTCTGGAGACTGTACCATTGGGGCCTTGTGCTGTTCAGTACATGTTTCTCATGAAGTCACAGATAAGACATCTGGAACTTTTGGGAGGATTTTTCCATTGGGGCTAGCTTAACAAAGAGATCTTCAAATATCAATATTTGTATTAAAGGTTCCCTTTTCCCTTCCTGGTAGTTCACCATTAGCAAGCACAATCATATTCTGTTGTATCAAGAATTTTCAAATTGACTTCAAAATTATGTCCATCAGCTTAAAAAAATTTTCTTTTGTGGTACTGGGAATTGAACCCAGAGGCATTCTACCTCCAAGCTATACCCCAGACCGATTTTATTTCTTATTTAGAAACAGGGTCTCACTAGGTTGCAGAGAGCCTCACTAAATTGCTGAGGCTATCCTCGAACCTGCCATCATCCTATCTCAGCCTCCCAAGTACTAGGATTACAAGCGTGCGCCACCACGCCTGGCTAGCTTACAAATTGTTTGACTGTTCATTATTTATGGAGATGGAAGCTCTCCCCTTCCCCACCTGTTTCGTGGTGCTGGGAATCAAACCTGGGGCCTCCCGCGTGCTAGCCAAGTGCTCCGCCATTGAGATCATCACCAGCCCAAGATGGAAGCTCTTGACTGGTAAATGGTGGCTGGGAGAGAGGTAGTTTTGATAGTTTCTCCTAGAACCAAGAGTCATATTTGAGCATGAGGCCAAAGGAAAAACATGCCCCTTACTCACACTTACTAACGTACTGTCACGTATTTTGAGCCGAGTAAAAAATTTAATAAGAGCTCTACAATAAAAACCCATGACTATGTATACAGCCCTTGCATGGTCCAGCCCCGTTAACCCACCCAGCAGGGATGCGTGGCTTCACGGGTCTAAAAATAGTGGGCTGATTGGAAGTGACAGTTCCTAGGGCACAGTCCTGCAAGGTCCCTGTATGACAACCAACCACAGCCTATCTTTTTAAAAAATTTGAATATTTTATTCATTGTGAATTTGGGGGCATAGTTTAGATTTTTTAAGTATTGGATTAAAATATGCATCATTTATATTTTTGCATTTGTTTATTTATATTATATCATGTATTTTATTATTTCTTTATTGTGTTTCTGAGTGTTTTGCACCCCTTGTGTTTTGTACCCGAGGCCAGTACCTTTCCCGTCTTGCCCAGCTCTGGTCTCTCCACCACAGCGACCCCTCGCCCAGCCTCACTCGTGAGCGTTTCTCAGTGTCGTCTCTTGACCACGTCAGGCTCATTCCCTTTTTTTTTTTTTTTTGTACTGGGGATTGAACCCAGGGCCTTGCACATGCTAGGTGAGCGCTCTACCACTGAGTTACATTCCCAGCTCTTTTAATTTTTTTCTTTTGAGACAGCGCCTCACTAAGTTGCTGAGGCTGGCTGTGAACTTGCGACCCTCTTGCTTCAGCCTCCTGAGTCACTGCAATGCAGGTTTGTGCCACTGTGCCCGGCTCAGGCTGACCCTTTTGGAAGATTCCTTGATGTGTCTGAATTTATTAATGCCAGGAGGTTCTCTATTGGGAACAATGAACCCGTGTTTTATTGGTTTATTAATGATGTGGTGCTGGGGATTGAACACAGGGTCTCATGTGTGCCAGGATTCTGCTCTGTCATTGAGCTACACCCCCACACCATGATACCGTTTTTTTTTTGTCTTAACCCATTATTTCCATTTTCCTATATCTAGGACACCTATAAAAACTTAAATCGAGAGGGGCACAGTGGTAAACGCCTATAATCCCAGCTACTCAAGAGGCTGAGGCAGGAGGATTGCAAGTTCAAGGCCAGACTGGGCAATATAGTGATACCTTATCTAAAAAATAAAACAAAAATAAAAAGCAAAGCAAAAGCCAAAAAAACAAAAAGGCCTGTGGATGTAGCTCAGTAGTAGAGTGCTCCAGGTTCAATCCCCAGTACCACCCCAAACTAAAACCAAGTCCAAACAAAAGAGCAAACCTTAAATTGAGCAATTTTATAGGTGTCAATTTTATAGGTTTTTATAGGTGTCTTACATGTGAGATGGCGGGATGTAACGGGTTCAGTATTTGATGTTGGGCCATGCTATCCTAGGCATTTTGGAAATGTTTTGGTGAAATCATGGCTTCATGGCTTG
This sequence comes from Glis glis, assembly GCA_004027185.1. Classification (NCBI taxonomy): domain Eukaryota; kingdom Metazoa; phylum Chordata; class Mammalia; order Rodentia; family Gliridae; genus Glis; species Glis glis. The sequence goes on from PVJS01021243.1 coordinate 22,729, forward strand.
GTTTGGAGGTATGTGAATTTGTTGTGTTCAGTTGAGTACCCGTGCAATCCAGAGTGTGTCCCCTGACATCAGTCCACCACATTTGCTTTTCTTTATTTCTTTTTTTTTTTTTTGCGGTACTGGGCATTGAACCCAGGGGCATTCTGCCTCCGAGCTACACCCCCAGCCCTATTTTTTTATTCTTTATTTTGAAACAGGGTCTCACTAAGTTGAGAAGGGCCTCACTGAGTAGCTGAGGCTGGCTACGAACTTGCGACCCTCCTGTCTCAGCCACCCAAGTACTGGAATTACAAGTGTGCGCCATCACACCTGGCTTGTTCACATTTGCTTTTCATGGTTAATAGTGTGGTCTCATGCAGTGGACTCTACACATTGTCACATTAGGTGCGTTATTATTATTATTTATTATTATTTGGTACTGGGGATTGAACCCAGGGGGCATTCCACCTTTGAGCTCTACCCCAGCTCTTTTTATTTTGAAACAGAGTCTCTCTAAGTTGCTGAGGCTGGCCTTGAACCTCTTGTCTCAGCCTCCCAAGCACTGGGATTGCAGGTGTGTGCCACCACAGCTGGCTGGGTGCATTCTTAAATATGGATTTGGGTCATGAAGCTGATGTTTTTATGATCAGGAACATAAGTTGGAAGCTGAGTTTGCCTGTCCTGTAACATCTTGGAAACTCAATGAATAATAACCAATTTGTTTGTCTATTCCAAAGATGAAGCATAAGTTCCCCAGCACTGTATGTGGCACACACTAAATTTTCAATAAATGGTGGTTGTTGTTCTTTTTCCTTCTCCTCCTTTTTTTTTCTTCCTTCTTCTTTTTTCTTCACTGGGGATGGAACCCAGGGTCTTGTGCACACTAGACAAGCACTCTACGCTGAGCCACATCCCCAACTCCTTGATAGTTATTAGTGTAAGTTTTATCTGTTTTCCTGTTTCTTTCTCCTTTCCCTTGATGCATTCATCAAATGTTCTTTGAGCATTCACTTTGTGCTCGAGAAATGACCAGAGCATCTTTGGCTACAGTTAAGGAGCCTCCGTCTTACAGGATCTATTCCTGACAAGTATGTCTTGCTAGCATTATGTTTCATATTTGCTGAGTTCTAGAAAAATATACACATAAATTTGTGTATTGACTATGAGTCAGCAGCCTCTGTATTGGCTATTGGGTAACAGTCAACAAGCCTAAGTAGGTAGTCAGGGGCCCTGTATTAGTTTTATGTTGCTGCATACAAATTTATCACAAATGTGGCTGCTTAAATCAACACACATTCACGAAGTCACAGTTTCCATGGGTCAGGAGTCCAGGCACAGCTGAGCTGGGTCTGTGCTCAGGATCTCTCTCCCAAGGCTGAATCAAGCATTGGCGGGGCTGCATCCTCATCTGAAGGCTTGACTGGGGGGAGATGTGCTTCTCACAGGTGCCCTTTCAAGTTGTTGGCAGAATTCATGGCCCTGTAGCTTTCCAACTGAGGGCCCAGCTTCTTACATCTGTTGGCTGGAAGCCAACTCCATGTCCTGGAAGTCATCTCTGGCCCTTGCCCCTGCTGCCATGTTGCTGTCTTCATGTCTACAGCATGGCTGTTCTGCAAGGCCAACAAGGAAGTCTTTCTCTCCAGTCTGCTGAGATGGAGTTTTAGAGGATGCATGGTAATTGTGGGAATGGTACCCCAGCACCTTTCCCTGTTCTACTGAAGCATGTCCGGAGCTCTGTGCATACTTGAGGGGAGGCAGTATGGAGGGCGTGCCGTCAGAGGGTGGAGGACTTGGGAGCATCTTAGACTTGTGACTACCACAGGAGCCTTGAAGAAAACATTTTGATGTTAGTGCATAGACCTTGTGAAGACTGAACTTCTCCTAGGACTTCATCTACAGTTTATTTCATGGTTATGCCCAAAAATGAGCTGGGGGAGGGGTAGTTGCTATGAGTTTGACTTTGGGATAAGTAGAGTTTTTTTTTTTTTGTGGTACTGGGGATTGAACCCAGGGGCATTCTACCTCCGGGCTACACCCCCAGCCCTATTTTTAATTTTTTATTTTTTGAAATAGGATCTCACTAAGTTGTGGAGGGCCTCACTAAGTAGCTGAGGCTGGTCACGAACCTGGATCCTCCGTTCTCAGCCTCCCAAGTACTGGGATTACAAGTGTGCACCTCCACACCTGGCTAAGTAGAGGTTTTTATGTCTTTATCACATGCTAAGTGTCCATATGTACCAGTCAGATTTATAGCCATGGAGGTAATCTGTATTAAGGACTGTGTGAGGGAGAGACTTTAAACAACAGTTTAGATAGAAGGAAGACAATTCTGAAGTTCTCTGGATCTGCTTTCTGCCTCCGAGCAGGAATTCACTTTAGCTAGACCTTACCCCACACAGATAAAAACAAGCAAGGAAACAAAACAGCCCTGTAAACCCCAAACCCCTCTTATTAGCCAAACATGGTGGCGCACGCCTGTAATCCTAGTATTTGAGAGACTGAGACAGGAGGATGGCAGGTTTGAGGACGGCCTCAGCAACTTAGTGAGACTCTCAGCAACCTAGTGAGACCCTGTTTTAAAACAAAATAAAAAGGGCTGGGGGTGTAGCTCAGAGGTAGAATGCCTCTGGTTTAATCCCCAGCACTCCACCCTCCAAAACAAAACAAAACAAAAACTCTTTGTACTATTTTCTTAAATAAAGCGGGCAAAGAAGTGATTCCCTGAAGAACTTTTGAAGTGTGGTTGCGTTCGGCTCTGTCCCATGACAGCTAAGTTTTGGGGGAGAATTGCCCCATTCAGTGTGTGCAAGTCACTCTCCCATCTCTCTCCTGAAGTGCATTCGAGCCATCTGACCCCGGAGGTAGGGACCAGCTTGCACGAGGTGGATGCACAGGAGGAGCCAGGTGTTGTCCACAGGAAGCCCTTTGGTGGTGTTTCTCAACTGTTGAATTTGGCCAAGAGGTCACCTGGGAGTGGCACAAGGTTGTTGGTGGAGTGTAATATGTAACTCTGTGCGGATGTGCATGCACACGCAGGTATATATACACACACGTGTGCACACACACGCACGGTGTGCATAATAGACTGCCAGTCTTTTTAATTTAATTTAATTTTTTTTTTGTGGTACTGGGGATTGAACCCAGGGGCGTTCTACCTCCGAGCTACACCCCGGCCCTATTTTTTATCCTTTATTTTGAAACCGTGTCTCACGAAGTTGCAGAGGGCCTCACTAAGTAGCCGAGGCTGGCCATGAACCCGGAACCTCCGGTCTCAGCCTCCCAAGTACTGGGATTACAAGCGTGCGCCACCACGCCCGGCCTGCCAGTCTTTCTTTGTGGGTGGCTACATTCTCAGGCCAACTGAAACTTCTACGGGGGTGTTCCATAGGAGGCTCCAAAATAAAACAGTCTTCCCAACAGTTGGGGGAACGGCGCCTGTCGCAGGTGTTGGGTATCTGCTTGGTGATTTCTGCAGCATTCCGGCTCCGGCATCCTTGGGTTTCTTAGCGTTGCACAGAGCTTGCACCCAAGTCACCTAGCTCACATTTTAACCAAACAGGAAAATTACCAACCCGGTGCTTATTTTTGTACCAAAGGGGATTTCCACAGGGGGAGAATTTTCCTCCCCTGTGAAGGCCGGTGCCACCTCCAAGGCATGTGCATTCAGCCAGCTAATGGGGACAGCCTGAAGACAGAGCCAGGCTGCGGCCCCTTGCCTGGGAGTCACGGGCGCCGCAAGCGAGCTCAGCTTGTATTTTTGAACACCACCCGGCGATGTGGGTTCCCGGTCTGCCTTTCATGCCTCCTGATAATGCAGGCTGCTGGGGAGATGAAGCGCTCGCTTTTTTCTCTAAAGAGAAGCCGAGATCCCAGCCTGGCTGGGTCAGGGAAGGCAGCCCGCTCACCTTTCAGCACAGCACGCCGAGTGCAGAGCTATTCTTAGTTCACGTGCATTTCCTTGGCATCCATGCCTTGGTAGTTGGTTTTTTTTTCCTTTCCTCTCTGCTGTGCACAATGTGGCTTGAAGCTGGCACCTGCCACAGCCTGGGAGGTGGATCTTGACGAGCCAGTGATTTCTGATAACTTAGGCGCGAGCGCTGTCTGTCCCCCAGGCTGAGCAGCGGGGCACTGGGGGAGCTCTCCACCCTAACTCTAATGCTTGGGGGCCTCTCCGCTGCACTTAACGTAGCACCTGTCAAGCTCTCCCATGCAAACGCTAGTGGGCCCTTCATCTCAGAAGAGCCTGGAACTGAGAGGAGAGAGACTAGGAGCACACCCATTTTATATTAGTTCCTTGGCTCCACATTAGAATCACCTGCAGAGATTTTTTTTAAAAATCAAGATAAAATTCATATACCACAAAATTCACCCTTTTGAACTGTGCAGTGCAATCATTTTTAGTATATTCATAAGGTTGTGCAACATCACCACCAACCCGAGCACATCTTCATCACCCCAAAGTAACCCCACCCCGACCCCCTCACGTCAACCGCTGGCAGCCGTTACGCCACTTTCTATTTCCTTAGATTTGCCTATTCTGGGCTTTTTTTTTTTTTTTTTTTTTGGTACTGGGGATTGAAGAGGCGTTCTACCTCTGAGCTACATCCCCAGCCCTAGAGGGTCTCGCTAAATAGCTGAGGCTGACCTCGAACCTGCGATCCTCCTGTCTCAGCCTCCCAAGTACTGGGATTACAGGTGTGCACCACATCTGGATGGACATTTCTTATAAATGTGCTCTCACACGCGTGACCCTTTGTCTGATTCTTTCACACAGCATAATGGTTTCAAGCTTCATCCATGTCGTGGCCTGTATCAGTACATGTTTAGGACAGAATAATATTCCATTGTATGGATATAGTACATTTTGTTTATCCATTCGACAGCTGATAGACATTTGTGTTGTTTCTACTTGTTGGCTGTTATGCATAAAGCTGCTATAAACATTCATGTACAGGTTTTTGTATGAGTGTATGTTTTCGGTTTTCTTGGGTGTATACCTGGAGAAGAATTCTTTGTCATATGGTAACTCTATGTTTAACATTTTGAGGAGATGCCAAACTCTTTCCCACGGTGGCTGCAACATTCTGCATCCCCATCGGCAATGTCGGAGGGCTCCGATTTCTCTACACCTTTGCCAACGCTTGCTCGTCTTTTTAATTATAACCATCTTAGGAGTGTGAAGTAGTCTGGAAGCCGATTAAAAATACCAAGTGGAGCCCCCACTTCTCTCCATTCTGAGCAATTGGTTTTATTCTGATCATTATTATTTTTGCCTTTTTAATGCTTTTATTGGTGCAATGTAATTATACATCATAGTGAGATTCAAAGTGATACAAATTCTTCTGGTTGAGTTGCATGTGCTGCCAAGTTTGAGAACCATGGGGCTCAAACTTTCTTGTGCAAATGAGATTTTTTTATACTTTTATTGATGCATTGTAATTACACACCATGGAGAGAGGCAAAGTGATACGAACACACACGCACACAGTGCTTGGTGAACTTCCCTTCACACCCCACCCGCTCCCCCTCCTCCCCATCACGTCAGTGAGGTTGGTAGTGACACCTTCACGGATGAACATGACCTCATGTGAACTGTCCCTGCCTCGCTCCGTGTTGCCCCCTTCCCACCTCCCTCCCCTAATCCCCGGCCACTATTCTACTGCTCTCTCTCCTCAGCAAATGAGATATTTAACAGGCCTCTACCCGGGGCCCCGAGTGGGACGAGGCCTGCAAAGTGCTCTCTCCTCAGGCACAAAGTTTAAATGGGGAGGTACTATAAAAAAATCAGGAATATGCACTATTTTGTAATAATATTAATATCTGCAATATATGAATATTTTAATGCACCGTTTATTTATTTATTTTTGTGGTACTGGGGATTGAACCCAGGGATGTCTACCTCTGATATACATCCTCAGCCCTATTTTATATTTTATTTATTTATTTATTTATTTATTTTTGTGGTACTGGGGATTGAATCCATGGACATTCTACCTCCAAGCTACACCCTCAGCCCTATTTTATATTTTATTTATTTATTTATTTATTTTTGCGGTACTGGGGATTGAACCCAGGGACATTCTACCTCCAAGCTACACCCTCAGCCCAATTTTTTATTCTTTATTTTGAAACAGGGTCTCACTAAGTTGCGGAGGGCCTCACTAAGTAGCTGAGGCTGGCCACGAACCCAGATCCTCTGGTCTCAGCCTCCCAAGTACTGGGATTACAAGCGTACGCCACCATGCCCTGCTATTTTTTTTATTTTGAAACAGGGTCTCCCTAAGTTGCAGAGGGCCTTGCTAAGTTTCTGAGGCTGGCCTTGAACCTGCGATCCTCCTGTCTCAGCCTCTCAAGTACTGGGGTTACAGGTGTGCGCCACCACGCCTGGCTTAATGCAATAATTAAATATCAAAATCAATGCAGAAAGTTCATAGTAAACAAAAACTATACCATTTTATATGAAGAGGCCTGTGACCCAGAGCTTGTCCATCACCTCCTCTCCTCACCCTAATGCCGACACCATTAGATCCTGATTCTATTTAAAATTCTGAAATTTTGTTTTTTGTGGATTTTTTTGGTATTAATTTTGACTTTTAAAAATACTGTTAGAGCCAGGTGTGGTGTGCAGTCCTATAATCCCAGTACTTGGGAGGCTCAGACAGGAGCATCGTAGGTTCAAGGACAGCTTCAGCAAGTAGTGAGACTCTCAGCAATCTAGTGAGACCCTGTTTCAAAATGAAAAATATAAAGGGCTGGGTGTAGAGTGCAGAGGTAGAATGCCCCTGGGTTCAGTCCCAAGTACTGCAAAAAGCAAAACAGAACAAAAACCAAAACAAACACAGTAACAAAAACCCTGTTAAATATTATTTGTGTCAATTGCTGAGGTTTTGGTGTCTCCTTCTATTTCTCGCCAACCAAGCGCCTCCCTCTCCTGACCCTGTCTACCTGCCTCCCAGGTATTGTGGAAAGCAAGCACCTACTATGTGCAAGGTACCCGTAGGTACTCCCTGTGCCCTCATTTTTGGGCACCTAATCTTGTAACAATCCATTTGAAGTAGGTGATAGGATCCTCCGCTTACAGATGGGGCCACAGGTTCAGAGAGGTGATGTAACGTGACCCAGATCACACAGCCAGTGGGAAGAGAGTCTGGATTTGGAGTCAGGTGTTTGTGCTGAGACAAGATGTGCTTTGCGACTACCCAGGTAGATGGCATTTTCAGGTTTGTGGGTCTCTAGCCACCCTGCAAAGTGCAAAGAGTGGAAAATATTGGTCCTCATCTACAAAGGAGAATCTCAGTCTCAGTTACTAAATCTTTAGAGACTTGGTTATTTTTCTTTTCTTTAAAGAAAGGCTTTTATTTTGTTTTTGAATCTGGGAATTGAACCCAGGGGTATTCTCTCTCTGACCTACATCCCTAGCCCTTTTTTATTTTTTATTTTGAAACAGGATCTTGCTAAGTCGCTGAGGGTCTTGCTATGTTGCTGAGGCTGACCCTGAACCTGGGATCCTCTTGTCTCAGCCTCCTAAGTACTAGGATTACAGGCATGCGCCACCGTGCCCGGCTAGAGAGGCTTTTAATAGTTTAGGTGGGGTCTCATTCCAGTTTCCTTTAAATTTCATTTGTGATTCATTTATTTGACTTAGCAAATAATTACTGAGTCCAGCTCGGTGCCCTCGTTGGTGCTGTTTGCAGGGCAGGGATAAGACAGCCTCAGTTCTGTATTTGGAGTCGAGATATAGAACTATTTATAAAAATTCACTTTACAAGCAACTTGTCACGAAATTGATTTTTTTTCTACATAGAGCAGGGGTCAGCAAACTGTGCTATAAAGAGCCAGATAGTAAGTATTTTAAGCTTTCTAGGTCATTCAGTCTCTGGCAACTACTCAACTCAGCTGCTGTCGTAGCATAAAAGCAGCTAGAGACAGTATGCAAATGAATGATTATGGCGTGTTCCAATAAAACTTTATTTACAAAAACAGGCTGAGGGCCAGATTTGGCCTTTGGGCTGTAAGTTTGCTGGCCTCTGATGTAGTGGAAGGTATACCTTTCCCCAGAAGTCAGTATGGGGGGAGGGAAACACTTGGAAAATTCTGAAATTGGTCTATGGAGACAGAATCTTCAAAGGCTGGAGACAAAAATGAGACAAGTTTTAAAAGGAAGAAATGGAAATATTGTGTTGTGAGAGCCATTCATTTGGGAAATGAGAAAGACAAAATATTCCAATTGTTTTTTTTTCTTATCATTTTAGGTATATTAAGACATTTCTAATAAAGGTAAGGTGGCTCTGGTGGTTAAGAATTTAGGATCTTCACTTTTTCTCTTTGCCTCTTCCCTGCCTTAATTCTGCCTTGGACTTCTCGTGTAACCTTGGAATGGTTTAGTTTTTCTGATATGTGGCAAAGTGACACGGTGGCAGTTCCCCATTACCAAGGGAATCCAGCGGCCCTTCAGGGTAGGAGATGGGATGTCGCAATATTCCACTCGGAGACCTCCTTTTCCCGCCTGCTGGAGCCCAGGTCTCCTGCCTCCCGGCCCAACGTGATTTCCATTACACCATTCAAGAGTGATGCAAGATTTGGCTTAAAGATGTATCCCATGGTGGCTCTAAGTGGGGAGAAAGAATGTAGAGTGTATGAGTACGTAAACAAATGCAGTAACGTAGATCCTGTAAGGGAGAGGAGGGAGATGTCCCCTCATTAAGTAAGTTAGGCATGGAAGCCGGGGCAAAATACCTCTTAGATGAAAAGTTTCTAGACCCTGCAAAAGGTTTTCGCACAGAGAGGACCTTTAGACCTTTAAATAGTTAAAAAATATGAAAGCCGGGTGTGGTGGCGCACACTTGTAATCCCAGTACTTTGGGAGGCGGAGACCAGAGGATCCGGGTTTGTTCTCTCTCTCTCTCTCTGTCTCTCTCTCTCTCTCTCTCTCTCTCCCTCTCTCTCTCTAGTGAGGCCCTCCGCAACTCCGTGAGACCCGGTTTCAAAATAAAGCATAAAAAAATA